>APFE030303683.1:0-56182 GCA_000404065.3 Pinus taeda
GGGTTGACCATAACCTTGGCAAGGATGACGTTGCTGATACGCATATAAAGCTTGCTACTGCCAAGGTTGACCTTATTGCTACAAATGATGACTTTGTTGCTGTAAAGGTTGACCTTGCTACTGCAAAGGTTTTCCTTCCGAGGATAAAAATTGCGAGGACTATTGAACAAACTAAGTTTGTGGCTGCAAAGGTTGTTGCGACTGCGAAAAAGGTTGCCCTTACTACTGTGAAGGTTTCCCTTACTGCTGCAAGGGTTGCCCTTGTTGCTACAAGGGTAGCTAGATAGTTCCTGGGGTTACACCCTAATGGTATTGATAATTCCCGATTTAGATATAGCCATATCCACCAAGAATAAGTGATTGACTAGGGTGAATATAAGGTCTAGCTTGAGGAATGTAAATTGGATTAACCAAGTCTTGTGACATATGGGACATAAGCCTATTGGAAAGGGACCTGAGCCATATACGACTGTTGATATTGGATGTTATTTGACCTGGATAGACCAATAGGGTTAGGAATAATGCCATAAAAAGGTTGATTCATTCCAACCATGTGAGTTTAAATTCCAGTCACATTGGTTTCGCGTGATATAAGAGGAATATTCGGGTCATACCCCCAGGGGGTGGCACAGTCTGTCCACTTGATGGAGGGAGAAGAGAACTTACCGAGACCTAAACTTAGACAATCGGTTGAGCTAAAAGAGTCAGCTAAAATGATGAAATAGGTTGAGATTGTATGGTAGATTGAACAGGAATTAAAGTAAATGTAGTTTTTATAATGATTCGAGAGGTTGTGTTTGGAATGAATGGACTCGATGTAGGCATAACATTGGAAGACCAGATGGGGTTTTGGTACAATGATGAGGCACTAGGAGTACCCAAGACTAACTAAGCTAAAGTAGTATAACTAGGTGGCAACATGGGATCACTAGTTTGAGGATAGGAGAGAGACGAAACTCTCCCTATATAAGGAAAGCCTTATGGAGGGAATTCTTATCCTTGCTCATCATCCACGTGAGGAGTATGTGTAGCGAAAACTTCAAATGACCCAGAGAGGAGAATGGAATGTCACCTTCTGACTCCATAGATCGAAACAATTGGTGATGAGGAACCCAAGATATACGAGGAGATAACTCCAAAGGAATACCAGGCCGATCGTACAGATTATAAGGGTGCTAAGGATATATCACAACAAGATCGAACAATGGATTCATCGAATAGACAAAAAACCTCGGTGGAATTTTAGGATATTGCGGACTCTTAGGGGTGTGAGTAGGATTATCAAAGGAATATGGATCAGATCCTTAAGGTGACCAGAAATATGATGGAGGTGGATGAGAAGACAAAGGTTGAATACTCAAAGAAATTCCAAGTTCAAAACCTTGATCCTTAAGCGGCTAACGAATTTCCAAATGAACTCCTTGGGAGGACCCTTCAGTATCAGAAAATGAAGGGGAGCTATGATATGGACTCAATGGTTCAGCCTTGATGACTTCCTCTCAACAGCGAAAAGGAAATGGAAATTTGTTTAGGGCATTAACAATCTTGAAATTAATAGGGAATTACTCAATATTGGTCCAAGAAGAAATTGCTTGGGTTCGGCATGTTTATTGTGGGCAGTTATTTTTTAGAAACAAAAACATTGCCTTTTCAAATTTTAAGAGTTGAGAAAAGAGAAAAAAGGTGACTCTAGTCACTTTCAATAGTTTCGCGAGCTTGAAAGGACAAGGTGCTCGATGATTTTTTACAATTTAAAGAGTCAGAAAAGATCAAATGACTTCTCAGGTGTATGTAGGTGAAAGGAGTACCATGTAACCATGAACTGCAATATACACCTCAACAAATAAATTTACCAAGGACTTGATGTATGTGCAGGCAATCTCCCCAAATGCTGTGTTCGGTGTATCACATTTATAGGGTGACATAATCGACTTCCTAGCGATAAAGGTTTGCATCTATAAGGGCTACCTTTATATACGCAATGTTACATGGAGTACAAGTTCATGCTAGCACTGTCTAATGCCGAAGCGAATGACACATGCTAAGTTTTAAAGATGATGGACCACGTCTCTAACCTTGACCACTAGATATGAACGTTGATGTTTCAAATGATCCTTAAATCAATTGATAGATTTGGAAGTTGATCTTGTAATTATGTTTCAATTTCAAGGCCTTAGCGATGTTATTGATTCCTAAAATGAAAACTAGACGATGAAATGAAATCCTTCAATTCGATGAAAACCATCTATGTAGGGAAGAAGGTCACTCAAATCGTGCATCAAACTAAATGCAAAAATACATCCATGACAATCTCCAAACGCTAAATTCAACATATGAAATTTAATCTTTCATATGATAAGCAAATGCAATGCCACAAAATTTCTTAAAGCATAATTTTCTTAAGATATAATGACGATTTTTCTCTTTTTTTCAAAATGAAACTAAGGTAATCTAGTGCAAATTAAAAGAGAATGCAAGCAAGCCAACAAATATGAAAATATCTTTCACATCAATGATTTGCATGCAACTCAAAATTCTTTGAAAAGTATGAAAATAATAGCACTTTCACTTTCACTTTTTGAAACACAAAAAAATTCAAAGAAAACACTTCCTTTTGATTCCAATGAGGCAATTGATTTGTAATCTATCATTCGTCAAATGAAGCTTAAGTGAATTTCAAAATATCCACTAATTGAAAAAAATTAAGGTAAAAGGAACCTAAAAGTGATTTGCCAAGTATGTCTGAACACACAAAGGCTCTTTAACACATGTAACTGGTCTCTGATATCTAATGGGAAGACCAACGAGTGGACAAATGTTTAACTAGAAGACCTATAACCCTAAAATGCTAATCAAACTTCAAGCACACTCAAACCATGTTAAAAGGAAATTGCAATCAGACAATGACAAAGTCAATGAAGAGCACATTGGTAAATCACTGGGAGAAGGCTAACATAACCGAAAATAAGAAAGAAAACCCTAAATTTCTTAATTTTCTGCAATCATTGCACCTATGACTAGAAAAGTAGGGATCATCACTACTGTAACTAGTAAACCTATGGTATAATCACGAATATCAGGATCAAAGCTGTGATGGTCGAGGAAAATAAAAAGAAACTTAAAATCTTCGAGAACAATTCAAATTAACAAACTTCAGACATATACCATAACGTGACACATACTGCAGACAAGCAATGAGATCTAAAAATGAATGGTTGATCAAACTCGTCAAAACACAAGGTGAAGGAAGGGAAGGAAAGGGTCATAGGATCCCTAGTGGAGTTGGTGTTTTGTTGACAAGGTTAATCCTCTCTCCAGCCCAATGAGTGGGTCTAGAAACTAAAGTGACAATCAACTAGACATCTTCCTAGATTATAATTGAAAAGTAGAATGAGAGAGATGACCTACCTCGCTTTGATTCTATTCTGATTTCCTTTGTTGAGATCCTCGAAACGCTTGTGTCACAGACTTGTTCCTGCTTCTTTCAATGTTTATGTACCCACACAAGTGATCAAGAGACAACAAAGCATGCCAAAAACCAATAACAAATCCAATAATAACCTACTTAACTGATCAAGGAATGTGAAGCTAATACATACATGAACATATATATTTTGGGAAGATGAACTAGTAGTTGTATATTATTTAAATAATAAAGGGAAGCTCACAACCATAGCCTTGATGTTGAAAGGCTCTCGTTGAGTGGTAATCCAAGTCCAAGCCAATAAACTCTCTAAACACTCCTCCAAGTCTAATGAATAGCCTCTAAGCACAAGCTCAACATAGGGGTGCAAATGGACATAGACCAACCATTTGGGAATCGGAGAGGAGTAATTTATAGGCTAGGAGAGGGAGTTAGGACTCCTCCAAATATAAGATTAGGCCCACGTCTCAAGGAGGTAGCTCATAGGGATGAGACGAGGAGGTCAAATTAGGAGGATTCGACCTCATCTATGCAAAACCACCTCCAGCTCGTCACTGTGGAAGCTTCTAGATCACGAAACTTCTCATCCTCTTTGGAAAAAATTCCTTTTTGAGACCACAGTGGGTATGCAAGGGAATAGAGTGATACCATTGTTGGCCTAACACGGTGCAATAGGTGATCATAGTAGTTTTTAGCTTCATAAGGGAAATGATCTTCATTTTAGGGTTTTAAGAGCTATTTCTTTAGGGAAATCTACAGAGATTTTCCAAGAAAAGTTAAAGGAGGGATCTAAGTTGTATACATGGATGATTATACTGCGTAATAATCATGTTTCTGGCACTTCAGGGTATGTCACAGGGAAGTGTAGGAGTCATGACAAAATACTGTGTAACACCTTGCTTGACCATTCAACGAATATCGTTTTGCATGTTGGTCACAATGTCATGCTTGTGGCCATGTTTTGGTCATGCACAAGGTCCCTCTTCAAGTGTACAAGTTGTATTCACTATGTAAACGTTTCGTTGCACTCACACATGAAGTCGTATGTGTTGTCGTGCAAGTGTAGTCATGGTCATTTAACGATCTATCACAAGAATCACACTTGTCGCTCGCACTTTTGGTTAGTCATGATGAGTATATGTTGTCTTGATGGTTTGCGGCATCTTGTTGTCAAGTCACATTGAGTGTGTGTTTTCATGGTGACATATGCACAAATTCACTCACTCACACACTTAGTCATTTTTTCTGAAATTATGACGATTGGATCACCCTCTAACAACCGAACCTCAGCCCTAGAATCAAATCAATCAACTGTCACCCAGAACAAAAAAGTGTCCAACAAGCCATTTCAATCTATGCTGCTCGCAAGCACAACAACCAACCATCCTATTGGTCAACTGGAGAGTTTGACTAGGCAGTGACCCTGGGACTCACTCCCATCAAAAATTGCACAAAAATTGTAGAACTTTCGTGCTCTGCTAACTAAGGAAACTGCGTAGACAGGTGAGACAAGCAACTTGTGTCCATCCCTGTCTCCCTCAAAAATTTGCATAGTTTTTCCAGCTAGCCACCTAATCAGTTGACTGATTTCACAGCCATAAAACTACAAAGAATTCATGAGTAATCGCTCAGCTACCCAGTAGACTGCTCAACTCAGAAACTACACAGAGGTGTTCACTAAGTCAACCTTCCAGCAATTGCACAGTTTTTGTCACCAATAATCCTGCAGCCTACTGCCATCTCCTTGGAGGAATTGTGCATTTTTTGTTGCCAAGCCCTTCTACTACTTGCACTACTTCCCTCAAGAAATTGCGTAGATCTGTCCTCCAGTTGAGTTAGATCACATAGATAGTCATTGCTGATCTGGGTTGTCCATATCAGTCTCCTAGTTACTTCTGTACAATTTTCACCAGCAGTTCCTAGAGCCCGCATCCCAACTTGAAAATTGTCTTGCATGGTTTCATAACCTTGTCCTCTCTCCGAGTCACTTGTATCCAAAAGCGAATGACCATGCATCATGGTAGACTAGAAGGTTTATGGATTTGATGTCATCTCATCATGAGTGATTGCACATACAGGTACATGGATAAGACATGACATGATGATAGAAATGATGAACAAGGAGAGCACATGTAAGGATATTTTTTCGCAAATAGACAAACAAACAATACATGTGAGGAGATTTTCTCACAAATGGACAATGCATGTGAGGATATTTTTTTGGAAAAAAAATGATGCATGTGAGGGGATTTTTTCATGAAAAACGAACATGTGAAGCATGCTAAAGAACAAGCAAAGGAGCGATGTGCACATATAACATCAAGCGAACACTAAGACCATCGAAGACTCCGCACACCTTGCCATGCAGAGGTGAAGTTGTGATACACCAAGAGAACACTCATCACTCAGAAACACTACAACTCAACATGCACACCAGTAGCAGCGTGGACATACCAACACTATTGTGTCAATTCATCTCATGAGTCATGTCGACCACATCACTACTGTGGGCCATACTATGTAAATCAATGTAACGTAACATGGAAGTCCAAGATATCCACATGTCATATGAAGAGTCATGTAAAGCTGAAGAGTTAAATAAGTCAAACAATCATGAGGGAAGTTGAACATTCACAAGGGATAGTTTCACCCTTGGCTATAAATACCCCCTCATTTGCACATGCAAGGGAATTTTTACCTTGGCTCCTCCCACATAGTCTTGAGTCTGTAGTATTTTATTTGAGGAGCAAGAAATTTCAAAAACAACCCTTTCATGGGGCCAATGATGTATGGTGTACCAATGTGTCTTGGAATTTTCACTTAATTTAGAAGCGTGATAAGAGGCCAACACGTTTTCACACATGTATTGTAACTGTTTGTAAGACTAATCTTGAACACTTGTAATGCATGTTGCTTTAACCTGTGTTAAACAATTGAAATTTTTCAGTTGCTCTAATACATATATTGATGAAAATGTGTTGTATAAGTTGTTAAAAATGTCCTACCCACATGGTTTTCTTTACCAAACATAAAAAAAAACCTTTCCCATAAATTTTTTATAACGACCGTTGCACTCACGCGGACAATCCTGCTGAGTGTTGTATGTGCTATCTTCTCTTGTGTGTCGTGACTAATGCATCCATGTGGATTTCTCCTCCAGAAGATGTGGATTTCCTATTGTGTCTTATTGTGTTGTGTGTCTTTGTCAAAGTTGGGACTTCTTCCCTTTCGACTTGAGACTCACCTCCACCCTCTCCCTCTATGGTGAAAGAACCTTGACACAAGTAACACTAGCACTCACTAGGCATGTGAACCTCGAAGACAAAGTAGACCACTGTCGTGTACTGACAAGTAAGAGGTAAGGAAAACGTTTAAGATAATGGCAATCAGGCCATCATACCATATGGGACTCCTACACCAGATGGTGTGAGGCCTAGTAGGGAATTCATACTGGGGAGATCCCCTGGATGTTGGCGGGTCTAGCACTGTCAACACATGCAAAATTGTGTCTTTTATTAATTTTCGAAGTTTGTGAAGTAATATTTCAATTGTATTTTGCAGACATATGTGTTGGCATAAGATTTTTTTATACTCTTTAAATAAATTCAAAAACCAAGAGTACGATTTTGAAAGGGCTCATAAACAAATATATTTGTATTTTTTATATTTTTTTTCATTTTATATATTTCATGTTATTGATTTTTTATTCATCCCCTTTGAAACCGTCAAAAAAAAATTCAAGCATTTTGTTTAAAAGAAATTAGATAAAAAATATCATATGAATTAAAAAAATGTCAAACTCATATTCCATTGGATAGAGGATTCCTTCACGACTCCAACATGATCAAATGTGCCACATAAGGACAAATTCTACCTAAAGTCCACTAGTGGACAAAATGGTGTTGTAGAGAATTCTACAGAAGGGGAGCTAAAAAGCCATTTTTTAGGCCCTCAACAACTCAATTGAGCACTTAAAAATCTCGATCAAGTGCTGAAGGTAAATTTGAAATAGCTCGATTGAGCGTTTAACAAACCCTTCATCAAGCTCTTGATATGGTTAAAAAAATCTCGATCGAGCGCTTTAAACTATAAAATCCCCATTGTGTTTTGGGAGGGAAATAAAAAAAAATAGCTTGATCAAGAATATTTCTCAATCAAGATCCTATGTAACTATGGGTTACGTAGGAGCTCAATCGAAGGTTTATTTGAAGTACTCAAACAAGTCGATCAAGATCTAAAACTTAGTTTGATTGAGCTTCTTTTTTCTCCCTCCCAACTCATGTGCTTTCCAAAAAGTGTAACCCATCTTCATGGATTCACCCTATCCAATGCATCTATTTATGCAATAGGATTTCAAGTGAACTCATATCCAAATTTGAAAAATGTACCTTGAGTAATGAATACTAGGATATGATAAAATAACTGCTATAGTGTGAATGGTGCCATGGAATGTCGAAGCATGGAGTGCAATTTCTCACTAGCAATTGATTGGAAGCAAGATTCAATGTAGTTATGCTCGTGGATATTTTGTTCATTGGAAATGGTTTGCATATATTCCCTTTTTATGCAATGAATTTCATTTGGGACTTGTCCATTTCAGTCTTCAATACACAAGGGATCTTATGAAATGAATGCAAGAAAATCCTGTATCTCTGGCTACAATATATTCTCTCCATCAATTATCATCCATTGTCCTTTTACCTTCTCTTCATGCTTATAAGAGTGATTGAGCAAACTTCTATATCCTCTCCTTATGGAAGTTACTCATAGATGGTTTGTTTGTCTACTTTTTTTGAGATGAAAATCTATTTCTTATTACAACTTTAAATTTAGGACAAGGATTTGAGATATCCTTGTAGTGTCATACCATCCTTATTTGAACAAACTCTTTAGCATCCTTAAATTCATCTTATTGGCCAAAAGTCCTTACTTGCAGATAATTTAGTAAACGAGGGGGTTCTTACTACACCCCTATGTCATGCATTGTATGTGCAAGATTATAGTTTTCTATCTTGAATTCAAATATGATTCTAAGGAAAATAAAATTGCATCACTCATCACACTTCAAAAATCAAAATCTCACTTAATCCTACTTGGAAATGTTCATGTACCCAAGCAAAAATCAATATACTAGGATCTTGTTGTCAACAATTTATCTTTTGGATTGATTTGGGTAGTTCCTCTTTCCAAGAATCATTGAAAATGAAAGAGGAATAATATATAAATTGAAAAGATAAAACTACACCATAGAAATATATCCAAGCATTGAATTTACATTTACTAGAATGTGATTATTAAAACCACAAGTTGCAACCATTCAATTCAAGAGACTGGAATGTTCCTGCAACACTATTCTTAAGCAATTTGTTCAATACAAATCAATGATTAAATAATCCCTTTATATGCTTAACATACCTGTCAATGAAAGCATAGCAAGAATTGAAATGCTAAACTAATAAGAATATAAAAGAAATCAAATCTAAATAATATCTTAACTAAAATAGATGCAATGGAGTGTATAATAGATTAAGGGGTTGTTCCTGACTAGTTTACATTGCAAATATATGTACATTCCTATCAAATAATCACACCATAATTTAAAACAACAACTGTCTTTACATTAACAAAATCAAGTTCACCAGCATACAATGGTTTACTCACCAATCTCACATATATCCTATTCATGTCACCCTTGATTTGATATATAATACATATTTAAATCAAGGAGTTCAACCATTCCCTTATTTCGTGGATCTACCAAATGGATATAACAATTTGATACAAAATACAAAGCATAAAGTAGATCTCCTAGGCTAAGTTTAAGCTTTGCATTGATGAAGAATGGAATGTTTGTCATTATAATTTGATATTTTTATGAGATGAATGTTGGGTATGTGTTATATTCTTTGCATTACTATCCATATGCACTATTACATTGAGTTGGGTGTATGGGTTGTGACAACCCCCCCGTGAGGAGTTTATAGGGGGCTAGTAGCCACTCTGTATGAGGTTCGGGCAATGCCCCATTTTTTTGTTTGGCAAACCTACAGACGGTTGGGACGATGCAAGGATGAGGGTGGACCCACCCATGGTTTTTCACATAGTTTTGTGCATCGTTTTATGCATGACGATTTTTCCCATGGTATTTTGTAGATCTGTTTGAGGGAAATACTGTTATGTTCTAATCTAGGGTTAATGGATTGGGGGTTTATAAATTCTTTGAAATGTACATAATGTATTATAACATTGAAATTAATAAAATGAAAAATAAATATGGTTTTCTCAGTTTTGGGATCCAAGAGAAAAATATATGTGTATATTTTATGTTCTTGACATTGTATATTTTTCATTTTTAAGAAGTTGTTTTGAGGTAAGTTTTGTACATGGTTAAAAACTTCAGTGAAATGCATGAAAATATTCCCTTCATCCACTCATTTAGCTTGATCAACACTAATGCTGCATTTAAGGAGGTAAGATGGAGAGTAATAGGTTAAAAATGGAATTGATGATAGTGAAAAATGCACTAAAACTAGGGCCCAATACTCTCCTATACTGTTATTTGTTGAACAAATTGTTGTCATTAATATCAAAGGGCTTATATCATTGATGTTATATATAAGTATCCAAGTATATTAAAATGGGTTTCTTGTGAAAAATGAGAAGAAAAAATGGTAGTTTCAAACCCATAATTTACGACACCCATGGTATATTCTCATGGTATTTGAAAAAGTGAAATAAAAATGAGAACTAATTGCTTAATTAATGAATTGATGTCACCCTTTGAATGAAAATGTATTTTTTGAAGGAATATGATAACGTGTAAAAGGAGAAAGCATTAGAAGGAAAGTGTGTGATAAAAAATGTAATTTGTGGGGATAATGGGCCATCTTACATTTCTTGCAATAATTTTTTTTATGGACTATTTCAAATGGTGAAATTTTGAGGATATTGAGGAAAGATCGAGCATAACATTGGGCTGACATTTAAAATATTGGTTCACTATACTTTCAGAGGTATATGATATGGAAGTTATGGTTTATGACTAATACTAAAATATGCTTCAAATGAGTTATCTCGATATGTTCACTATAGTTTATATTTTGGGACATTTTAGATTGTGAAATTTTGGATAGTAACTAATACCAATATACCTTTCCATATCAATTATGCTTATGAGTGAAGCTTAGATATGTTTCCCATTTATCTCCATACCTATAGCGTTATTATAAAGTCATAACATGTTATGATCAAATGATGCAAGATGATTCCATACCTTTTTGTTTTGAATCATTTCAGTTTCTGAAGGGAAAACTACATAGTATATCTTCAAATGAGCAGTGTGTAGGAAATCATGTAATCCCATCAGAAACAATAGAAGATGGGTTGCAACAATATTTTCAAGTTTCTCACGATCCAATAGATGATGTGTTGGATGATGTATACAGTCAAAGTCCTTCTCCTATCTGTGAGCTTGACAAAAGTATTGATACAAACTTGATCTGGTAGCTGGTTTCTTTGTCATTTTCAGCAGGAGTCTCGTCACAAAGCTCATATCAAAGTTTGCATTCATCATATGAAGAGAAGAGAAGTAATCCATTGGATAAGCTAAGTCCCAGTGTGCATGAATTTCGAGATCCTTATGCATTGTTTTTGGAGGTGGATAGAGAATCCATAGTATTCAACGGATCTATTCACAAGTTTTCATGGGATTTACCTTTCAATAGTTCTCTCTTGCTGTTCATAAGCAAGCACTTACGAAGAATTCAAACAGCAGCCAGAATACTTACTTGGTTGCATTGGTTGTTTCATTTCACTTGATCAGGTGATGAATGGAACAACTAGAGTAGGTTGTATTGAATAAGCTCCATTTTGAGCATATTTTCTAGTTTGTCAATTGTGGTTAGGTCTTGAGTCATTTTTTGTTTTAGTCAATTTAAAGATAGTTTGAGCTGAGTGTCTAGTTTCAGCTTTTGGGAGTCTTGTTTCAGTTTTGAATTAGTCAGTAAAAGTATGAGTCTTGAGTCAAAGTAATTGGTTTTTGGGTTTTTTGAAGTTATTGACTCCATTTCCCAATGGATAAGGAACTGGCCAGCTCTCCCAAATATCTACCATTCCTGGCACCTCCAAGGAGCTACCATCCCCATTGGAGCCAATTTTAGTTTCAGTCTTTGCAACCTTCCTCCAGTGATCAAACAAGCTCTTACAAAATGATTTTAATATGTCAAGGTCAAATTTTGTCATTTCAGTGAGTCTTCAAGCAAAATTTGGTCATTAGGTATTAGTTCTAGGGTTTGTTTTCAATCCTTTCAAATTTGTCCAAATGTTGGTCCATTTCACCATTCAGTTAAGTGTACCATCATTCAAAGGGTTTTCATCATCATGTTAGGTTCCAATGGGTCATTTTACACCTTGTTCATGCTCTAGTTGTGCCTAGGTAAGGTTCATTTCCCTCTCCTACGGTTTTGAAGGTAATTTCTCTTCGATGGTCAAATCATCAACAAAACTTGTATATTGATGTTCATACACCTTATCCTATCCTTAATGTACCTTATTAAACACTTCCCATCACTTAGATCCCCCAAATTCCTCATTTTCGCACAAACCCTAGTTTCTTGCTACAACTTGACAATTTTCTAGGCTAGGCATGTGTTTTTCCCTTTTGGACCCCTTCCACTAACTAAATATTTGAAATTCCTCTTTCCCTTGCTTCCTAACATCCCTCCCCACTTCCAAATTTTTTTTCAAGAATTTAGAAGCCACTTATCCCCTTCATTTCACTTCATTTCGACAAATCCCATGTTCCACACATCGGGATAGGTTTTACTCCAATGATGTTTCTGAGGAAAAAAATATTAATTTGGGAAAATTGAGAGAGGATTTTGTCCACAATAGGCCAAGGAAGAAAAAACTCCTTCACTTTTTACACAGGTGTCATGGTTTTAGAGAAATGTGAAAAATATAGTTGCCTCAGGAGAATTGATGCACCTTTGAAGTGACCTTGGGAAAATCAAGATTTCTCCTATCTTGCTTCGCCTAACGACATTTTTTATAAGTCCAATGATAACTAGGCACAAAAATATTTCCAATGAGCTATCATGAGCTCAATTTGGGGTTGAGAAAGACCTTTGAAAGTTGATTGCAACAACACTCTCCCTTTAGGCTCCCTCATTTTCCACATTTTGACCAATCTTGGGAGATTTCATTTTTGATAGGGAAAATGAAATCCAAATTGAAAGATTCTAGTTTGGTTTGAAAGTAAACTCAATAATATTTCCAATGAGTTATCCTGTGCTTAATTTGGACACTGGGAAGGCCTCCAAAAGTCTGCTATAAAAAGGCGCTATGCATTGAGATGGTGCAACGCATTGGGCAACACTATGCAATGTAAAAAATGAACTCGCGCGACACATTGAGATGGCACGACGCATTGGGCTAAAATGCCTGAAATCCATTCAAATATTCCTCAAAAGACTCTCAAATTGCTAAATTATTCATTGCCAAAGTAAGTTAACATCCCTCCATGACCAATGAATGAGTTACCTTGGTGTTTATGGTGATTTAATGAAAAAAAATAAAACCCTACCTCTTTACATTTCTTGCCAAAAGTAGTTGCATAGGGTTTGAAAATTGTATGTTTTGCTGATAATTACACTACTAGCCATTTCCCACTCCCTCACTCCTTCATTCCCTCAATTATTTTCTCCCTTTTTTTACATTCTCATTTACCCATTCCACATGTCCCATATCCCTAATCAACTAACCCTAAATCCCTAATCCCACTATCCCAAACCCTAGTCAAATACCCCCAAAACCTTAATTGCCATCCCAAACCCTAAATATCATCCCCTAAACCCTTTCATTCCCTAAAACCCTACAGCTAGCATCAAACCCTCCCTTCATCAGTCCCACTCATCCATGGAGCTCAAAAACATGAAAGCAAAATCGGAAAGCTGCCAAGAGGAGGAAAATCAAATTGACCACACTTGAGCAAGAAATTCAAGTTGATCGTGAATCTTGTCTTTATAGAAAAAACCTACACTTAGTAAATGATGCTAGAGAAGGCCAAGAACAAGAAAACTATGTTGAAGCAGATGGCCCATCATTACTTGGTGAGAAAAAAAGTGTGCAAGGCAAGAATTAGAAACTTGAAGGCCAAGTTGAAGAAGGCATCGAGGAAGCGAAAGGAGAATGATAGACTTGAGATATTAGTTGAGGCTTCCTTGGATCAACAAAGAACTTAATGGAGGGCACTCAGCTAAAATTTCAAAAAAATTGGGACACTTTTTGCAATTTTGGAATTTTTGGGCCAAAACACAGGTTTTTTTGCCCAATGTGTCACGCCACCTGGCGTTCGCTTTTGATGGTGACCTACTTTTGAGGAATTCTCAGAATTTTTGGATTTTTCATGGAAAAATATTTATTCTCACAAATTTCCAAGAAATTTTGACAGGTTTTGAGCCCCCAAAAAGGTCAAAAACACCCCAAAAATGACCTTTCTGCCCCTTTTTAGACACACAGGAAGTAGTGTTGGGAGAACTCAATTTTAAAGGGGCAAATGCAGGCAAAATTCAAAAATTCCACTTGTTTTGGAAATTATACAGAGAGACCTTTCCAACAAGCACACTTAGAGAAAATTTGGATACTAGGAGGGCCTCCAAAAGTAGCTGCAAAAGGCGCTATGCATAGGGAAATCAGCATGACGCATTGGGGAAATTTTGCTTAGTTTGACTAAAAATGCTCTGTTTTTCGCCTAGTTTCTTGACAATTTGGATTTTCTTCTTCTATATTTGAAACTAATGATGTAATTTAATGTAATTTTATGGATCTTGATGTTATTATTCTAAATGTTCACTCATAGAGGTAGATTCATCCATGAAAATGTAGTTTGCAACTGAATGAATCAGTTCCCTAGTTTTTAGAGGCAAGTTGTTCCATTGCCTAATTTTTAGTTCTCAGTTTAGAATTTGTTGGAATGGCTCCTAAAATTATGAGCTCGACCCCTAGAGGCTAGGATGAGTTTTTTTTTGCCTATATCTTGTGATTTTTCAGTCATTAGCAAAGGTTGGACTTTTGAGAAAGCTTGGAGCTTCATTGTATACATTTTTCAGTAGTTTTGGCTAAGGAATAAACCAGGGTTTGCAACACTCTATGGGATTCATGTGGCATCTTTCTTTGATATTGTGTTTCCTTTTGTAAATGTAATTTTACATGTGTTTTATGTATGACATTCTCTCTCTTGTTTCATCTTAACTAAAACAAACAAGGATAAAGGTAGAATCCATTGAAATTGCAGTGCTCTACCTATGGTTTGCTTAGTTATTTATGTTTTCAGCTGTTTGAAGAGGATCCCCGAGGTTTTCTTGCCCTCTTCAACTCTTCATCTATCTAAAGCTCTCCATTTCATTCAAATCTGAAGTATCAAATCATTTGCCTATCTTTCCCCATTGAGATCTCTGCAAAACTGAGCCTCATTCCCGAGACCCAAAAACTACCTTTCCCTTTGAGCCAAAAAAACTTCATCGAATTCAATCAAACCCTTTTGCACACATACCTAGCCTAAAATGAGTCTTCATTCAAGTCTTATCAAGCCTCATTAATCATTTTTGTTGAGATTGACAGGAGAGAGCCCTCTCCCAACCTGGTAGGGCTAGGTACGAGGTGAAGGTTGGTTTGATGTTACCCTAGATCCTACCTTTCTCAGCCTGAGGTAGATTTAGGATCTAACACTACAAACCCTAATCCTATGCTAAAAACCATCCCTTAAGCTACAACCATGTATCAAATGCTCAAACATAAGTACAAATGTACCTAAAACACTAGCCTACCAAACCTAGTCGTAAATCCATGCAAAATACATTACCTAGACTCTAACTCTCAGCCTTTGTTTATAATCAAACCCTTATAAAACAAATATAACATAGCTAAACCACTAGGAGCTAACCATGTTAGAACCATCGAGAAAAAGCCATGTAAGCAGGTTAGGTGGAGGTTAGCCATAACCACTAGTCCTTAACCGAGTAGAGTAAAACTCGATATGTGAACACTTGCAGGTATAGCCCTGCAATCAAGGTTTGTTACATGGTTTTGGTGGACAGCTATAGTTAGGCGATGGCAGTGCTATGTGAGCGTTGGGATAACCGCCACCTCCAACCACTACGGTAAATGGTTAGCGAAACCGCCGGGACCTAAAACTGCTGTGATAGCTCCTCTGTAAACACTTGTTTACATGCACAGTTAATGACTTCCGCTCGGTTACCTAACCACTAATAGTCTTCGGGCTATTCTAAGGTGCAAAGTGGGTTTTACATTGTTAGTTTGTTATAAATTAATTTGAAGACCATGGCCTAATGAACCAAGCTGGAAAATCATGACAAAACCAAACTCATTCAAACCCTAAAGTTAGCTCATTCACCTCAAATGCAGTTAGGGAGGATTGAATGTACTTACAGGCCTATAAGAGGTAGTTTTTCTCATTGAAGAATAGCTTGAGTGGTTTTAAGCTTTTGTATGCAGGTTCTCGAGGGATAAAGGCGATTTTGTTTTTAGTGTTTCAGGAGCATCCGAAGTTGGATTTGGAAACCATAAGCGACGTTGGAAAGATGGTTTAGAGAGATATCTGATGACAAAGGTAAGAATTTCCTGTGTGCCAATTCAATCTGTCCAAATCACTGTGTAGTCAACTTCTTCTTCTCATTCCTAATAAAAATGGTCGCCCATCTTGAAAGCAAGCCCGAAGACATAGTCCATCGGGGACGAACTACACAATCAATCTTGTTGTTTGGTATATCTATGTATTCATTGTTTTCAATTTTGTTTTGCATCTTACTTATGGTTTATTAACTATCGTAAAGTGTTCTGTTCAAGCAGTTTCCCTCGATTTCCGTGCTTTCAGTTAACATTTAAACTCATTAATGGTTAATGAATTCTACATCAATTTTTAGTATATGGTCATTTCAGATCATATAATTTGGTATCAGAGCATGTTGCATTTGTAGAATGTGCCATTCAAAGAGGAGAATGAATGCTTGAGCAGATCAATCCAGAGATTGGAAAGCGACAAGTCGTTTAGAAATCGACCATGTTAGGACCAAATGTAGGTGAAAACACTGAGAGTAAGATGAGTGAAGAGAGGTTTCACTAGGTGTTCTTAACCATGCAATAGATGTTGGGAGAATTGTACAAAGACAAGAAGGCGAGAGATGCTTCTTCTTCAAAGGCATCGAAGAATGACAAAGGTAAAGGGAAGACTGATAAACATCCTTCACCTCCATCATCTCCATCATCCTCTTCTTCTTCTTCTTCTTCCAGTGTAGAATCTGAAACAGAAAAGAAACCTAAGAAAACATATATTTTGAAACTTGATGTTAAATTTGAGTTACCTGTTTATGATGACGAAATGAATCTAGAAAAGTTAGATAACTCGATAAAGAAGTTAGAAGTGTATTGTCAAATTCACAACATTTCTAAAGATAAAACTAAAATTTAGTTAGTTACACTTAGAATGGGGGGAACAACTTTAATTTGGTGGGAAAGTAAAACTCAGTTAGATGTCAAGCGTAAAGGAAAAATCATCTCTTCATGGTCTAGGTTTTTGAAAGCTCTTAGGAAACAATTCTATCCTTTAGGATACGTGCAACAAGATGTTATTGATTGGCAGCATCTGAGGCAAGGTAAAGGGTGGAGTGTTCAAGAGTCTACTGAGGAGTTCAGAAAGAAATCATTGGCGCATGGTATTTCATTGGATATACATGAAACTTTGTTAAAATACATTAACAATTTACATTCATATTTGCAGCATGCTTTATTACTGTTTAATCCTGATGATTTTGATGAGGTGTGTGTTTAGGCCATACATATTGAATTAGGTGGCAGACCATTGAAGTTTTCATCTCAGTCATCCAAAGAGTTGGAAACCAGAGATTCGAGTTATAGTAAGGGGAAGAGCATTTCGAAGAGAAAGAAATCAACGATTGTTCAGAAGGAAAGACCTACTTGTTCTCATTACCAAAGAATTGGTCATGATGAATCAAAGTGCTGGAAACTTCATCCAGAACTTAAGCCCAAAAATTTCCTTCAGGTGAAGGGTGAAAAGAAGGCCATTGTAACAATTCAGCAGGATCTAGGTTTAGATTCACGTGATGAAAGGAGGATAACCTTCATGGTTACGATAGGTAAAACTTCTGATACTCGTTGAAGTTTGAAAACTAATGTATCTTCTCCAAACATAAATCCTCCACATGACGATAAAAGAGTTGAACTCTTCCACGTAAGGATAACTTCTAAGCATAAAAATATTGACACGATGTTTGACAGTGGATCACAAGCAAATTTAATATCTAAACATCTAGTTAATCAATTTGGATTGGAGACACGGAATTATCTAAGACCATACCCATTAGGTTGGATTAATAAATCAACTCAGATACATGTCACAAAGTAGTTTCGGTTAAAATTTGCAATCACATATAAGTACATTGATGAAGTGGAGTTACATGTGGTCCTAGTAGACATATGTGGAGTTGTCTTAGGAAGTCCTTAGCTTTATGATAAAGACGCAGTGTTTTACAGAAGAGAACATAAATATCACCTAAAGAAAGAAGGGGTTGAATTTATTGTTAGGGCACATAAAGTCAAATCAAACTTGGATTTAATTGTTACAAATCAAGTTAAGTAGTTAATAAGTTTAAGTAAATATGTACTCATGTCTATTAAGGAACAACATAAGGATGATTATTCGAGGTGCGATATTCAGTTTATAGATCAATTGGTTAAGGTGATTAATTCTATTCTAATAAATATTATTCATGAACATGATAAGCAACATGAGATACATTTAATGTCCTATGAACATCTTCTTAAATACCGAATAAATCTCAATTCATTTATTCAACTGAATTCTAGAAACTATCATCATCTGCAGTGTATTGCAGGCAATGGTACATGTGAGTCTAATCAGAGACTTTTTTCAGTACTATGTTTATTTTCAGTTTCAGGGGTGTAGGTTAGTATTGGGGAAAGACAATGTTACATTCCTTTGGTATTGCATCATCATTTCATGATTTAAAAAGTAATGGAGCCTCTCTTCAAGTGGAAAGGAAGTCTATAAGTTTTCATGACAAAGAATTTTCGAAAGCAAATCTAAAGTTTCCTTATAATGATTTGAAAACTAATGCATTAAGTGAAAATGTTAGTCAATGGAGATATCAGGTAATAGACAAAGAATTAGTGATTCAAGTAAATCAACAAATACTTAGATACTTTCAAAATCAAACTAAGTTGCAGTAGTCATTTCATCACAGCTCGATGATTTATGTTTAGAAAATTCACCTAGTAATCAGTCAACAGGAAAGTAAATCAAGTCAAGTAATTGATGTGAAGTCAAAATCAAAGGAGTCTTTGAATATTTCAGTTATTCTAGAAAGTAGATTGTTAATACCCATCAGATGTATTGAACAAAGTTCTACAAATACTATTTTCAAAGATGTGTTTGAATCACTAAATCATGATTCTTCATGGAAAGAATTTAGTTTCCATGTTGATAACAAGTTGTTTGCTCATCGTTGCAAGTTGTTCATACTACAGATGGAAAAAATAGATCACCGAATCAAAAGGTATCATGGTCAGCATCATGAGGGTCATCACTTGTAGGCGATTGATTGAATACATTGGCACATTATCAGCTCAAGGTGGAAAGAGAGGGATTTCTACCCTCATCGACTATTTGTTCTGTCAAACTTTTGTGGTCCAAAAGCTTTCAAGTCGAGAGAAATGATGCAAGAGGATTCGTTGATTCAATTGCATAAATGTTTAAGGTGTCGTCATCAGTATTCATGGGTGTCATTCAATATCGACAATGTTGGTTATGATCAGGTTGTTCAGGTAATGTTCATAGGATTTCATGGTATTTAGAGGAGATGGTTTAGCACCTTGTTGTCAACTTGATTTCATCAACATTTCCCGAGGGTTTGGTCGACGACACATGATTTGTTGTTCAACTTTGTAGGTTTGATGTGTTGACATCAATGTCATTAGTGGCATAGATTCATCATCGGAGTTGTCGTTGCAAAGATAGCTAAAGTCAACAATGTGCATAGGTTATCGTCGTGGCAGAAGATCAATATCGTCATTTGTCGATGATCAGCATGGGTTTATTGTCATCATGTGACAAATTTTGTGAATGTTGCATTGTGACAAAATTGTACATATGGGTTTTTAAAATAAATCCTAATCTATGTATTAATCTTATGCGGCCCTAAGCCTAAGTTCTACAAACACTAATCCTATGCTAAACACCATCCCCAAGCTACAACCATGTATCAAATGCTGAAACCTAAGTACAAATGTACCTAAAACACTAGCCTACCAAATCTAGTCCTAAAGCCATCTAAAATCCATTACCTAAACTCTAACTCTCGATCTTTGTTTATAATCAAACCATTATAAAACAAATATAACATAGCTAAACCGTTGGTAGCTAACCATGTCGGAACCATCGGAGAAAAATCCATGTGAGCAGGTTAGGCGGAGGTTAGCCCTAACTGTTAGTCCTTAACTGAGCAGAGTAAAACTTGACATATGAACACTTGCAAGTATAGCCGCGAATTCAAGGTTTGTTCCGCGGTTTTGGTGGATGGCTACAGTTAGGCGGTGGGAGTGCTATGTGAGCACCGGGATAACTGCCACCTCGAGCTCCTACAGTAGATGGTTAGCAGAACTGCTGCGACTTAAAACCACCGAGATAACCACTATGCAAACACTTGTTTACATGCACAGTGAGTGCCTTCTACCTGGTTAGCTAATTGATAAGAGTCTTTAGGCTATTCTAAGGTCCAAAGTGGGTTTTATATTGTTGGTTTGTTATAAATTAATTCGAATACCATGGCCTAATGAACCAAGGTGGCAAATCATGACAAAACCAAACACATTCAAACACTAAAGTCAGCTCATTCACCTCAAATGCAGTCAAGGAGGTCTGAATGTACTTACAGGCCTATAAGAGGCAATTTTTCTCATTGAAGAATAGCTTGAGTGGTTTTGAGCTTTTGTATGTACTTTGTGGAGGGATAGAGGTGATTTTGTTTTTAGTGTTTCGTGAGCGTCTAAAGTCGGATATGGAAATCATAAGCGATGTTGGAAAAGTGGTTGAGAGAGCTATCTGTTGCCAGAGGTCATAATTTCTTGTGTGCAAGATAAATCTATCCAAATCACTATGTAATCAACTTCTTCTTTTAATTCCTAATAAAAGAAGTCGCCCATCTTGAAAGGAGACTCGGAGACGTAGTCGATCACGCATGAACTCCGTAATCAATCTTGCTCTCTAGTATATCTATGTATTTGCTATTTTCACTTCTATTTGCATCTTACTTATGGTTTATCACCTATAGTAAAGTGTTCTTTTCAAGCATTTTTCCTCTATTTCTGTGCTTTCAGTTAACATTCAAACTCATTAATGGCTAATCAATTCTACATTAGTCTTTAGTATATGGCCATTTCAAATCATATAATTTTACCAACCAACCAACAAAGTATGTGACATGTCGTTATTTAACATTATGATGTTTTAATAATATGAAATCCCTCGTGTTTATTTTATAGCCTCATATATCTTTCATCCTCTTAAAAATAAGAATTTCTGAATTAAATTTATTTGTAAAACAAGTTTTTCAACCTAATATTTCTAAATAACTTTGTAATAAACCTAAAAACCTATTTTTTTTTTTCAAAATTTCAATAAAAAAAAAATTAAAAATAAAATTATAAAATAAAAATATTTTCATTATAGCTTGTATCCTACTCTAAACCAAATATTCACAACAATTTGTAAACTAAGCTTTGAAATGGTGAGCTTTTGAGTGGTTGTGTTAGGATCTATATAATATTCATTAAGTTAGTAACTAGCACTACCACTTTCTAAGGTTCCATAATTGATGTAAGAGATGTAAAGATATATGGAGACTTATATGATGCTCTTAACAAGTCTTAATAGTCATTATGGATTATAAAAAATAGAGGGATAGAGGGTTCCAACATTTCAAAAAATGTTATATTTTTGTTTAGAGAGTTTTCTGCGAAATCACATAAACTATCTTTTGTCAACTCATTTAGAACCAACCAGTGTGGTTCATTTTACTCAATTTTATTATTTATATTTACATTAAAAAGCCTACCATTAAAAATCTAAGCTCAAATTTATGCTTGTAAAAGTCCTATTTATAATGATTAAATTAATGATATGCTAAATTAAAAATAATAATATATAAAATTATAAAAATTTTAAAATTAAGTTAAATTTATTTAAATAATCTTTTAAAATAACTTTTTAAGCTCAACTTTTCTCCATAAAATTTGAACTTATAACGTAGTAGGGAATAAACCCATGCAAACTAACTAATAAGAAAAGTACCTTGAGCACCACCTTGTAGCGAGTTATTTCCTAGTCACGCCCCTATAAATAAACTAACATACATTTTTCTCCTTGAACGAAACAAAAAATTTAACTGTGCAATTGTTTTGAACGAAACAAAAAATTCAGTTGAACTCTGCAATTGGTTTTCAACGAAACAAAAAAATGAACTGTGCAATTGGTTTTCAATGGATCCCATCAAGGTTGGTTACCTTCGCAAGGTTTATCAGCACATCGTGTTAGCGCTTCCTGGTTTATCTTGGAAGGTAATGGGCAGCGAACCGAGTTCTGAAACGCCTCGAGCCCCTAGAAAATACGGAGAGGCCCTTCGGATTTTGTCGAATTCTCTCAAGAAGTTCCCTCTGCCGCCGCTGTGTTTCTGGGTATGGTTGGAGAAGTCAAAGGGTATTGCTAATGTGGTGGAGTTCTTGGCCACCTGCCCCAATGTAGATGTGAATGCTTTGGTGGATTTTCCTGCCTTCACAATGTTGAATTCATGCTTCTCTTCGTGTTATCCTGACATTGATTTTACGGGGCAGACTTCTGTGATATGGCAAGAGCTGAACTCGATCAACCGTTATGTCCGTCCTTTGATATTTCCTGCGCAGAATCCACAGTAAATTAATGACTCTGTGCGATGCCATGGAAGCATTAGGGTTCTTGTTGTGATTATGAATATTCCTCTTCCATTCATTTGTACATCACCATGGATATACTGCCATATTGGGTTCTTGTTGTTGTCAGTATGAATATGCTTACAACTGCTAAGGTTGAGTTGCATTTAGAATTTTGTGTTGGTTATATCCACCAAGGTTTGTATATGTCTATCAATCTTGCAGCAACATGGCAGCTTAGAATTTTGCTTTCCTCCTCATTCTTTGTCACTTTTAACTTTATAATGGTGTAAAGATCTCTTTTGATTATTAATGTTGTGAGAATGGTAAGAGTTTTATAATGTTATTCCTTTGATTTTATGTTATGAGATTATTGAAAGCTTTATAATGTTATTTCCTTGACTTTATGTCATGAGAATGGTGAGAGTTTTGTAATGTTATTTCTTTGATATTTAGAGAGTAGTACAAGGAGATTTTATAATGTTCAATTTTTATTATTATTATTTATTTAGAGAATAGTACAAGTTTTATAATGTTAATATGAGAATAGTAAGTGTGTAGTTTAGTTAATAGTGGAAATGGTTTTTTTCTGGATATTTCTTTTTGTTAATTTTGCTTCATATCTTATAGAGATTTTTGAAAATCATATGTTTAAGTAGTTTAATTTTTGAAATTCAATTGTGCTTAGTGAGTTTTTTTAAAGGTGTTGAATCTATTTATCTATTCAAAAGTGCATTTTAATCAACAACAAATCACAATCTTACTAGAATTTGTATTGCCATATTCTGGCAAAACAATGATCCTATCTAAGACTGTCTGAAAATCTTTATAATGTTATGAGACTTATAATTTTAAAGTGGGAGTGGATATCAATACAAGTTGAGCAGTTCTAATGATTAAGAGCATGAGTTTCTTACTAAAACGTCACAGGTTGAAATCTAGAGAGAGTATATATGCTTTTGTAGCAGTGAAATCACTGCAAAGAAATTGGTCCCTTATCCCACAAATAAGGGGATCACATAGACCAATTGAGTGGTTTTTGGCTTGTGATTTTAAAATTGGATTATTGTTGTTAATATTATTATTATTATAATCAAATGTGTATATTTATTTTTGTTTTTAAATGTAAAATATATATTTTTAAGTAATTTGGATTGATGATTGAGACACCTAACTTGTGGCGTGAATAACTTCCATCTAGGGGTATCTAAGCTATCAAAATCACAAAGGATCATACCTAAACTCTCAAAATCACCAAGGGATTATGGCCACACCATCACTGAACATAACTAGATTTTTACTCACAGAAACATTTTCACAAGTATCTTATACATTTTACTTTTAAATATAAAAAGTTAAATGCATAAATTTTAAATACTCTAAATTTAAATTATTATACATTAAATTTTAAATTTGTTTGTTTTTAATATTAATTAAGATGTGTGGCTGCCAATATTATTAAGATACAAAAGAAGAGATATACTTTGAATATAAATAGGTGGATCTACTATTCTGACCAATGCAATTTTGATGTCTTTTACCATAATTAATATAGTTTAGAACAATGTAATTTGTATGTAACTATGGACTTTAAGAACGTGCCTATAGGTCATATATGTTAAGAACTATGAACTTTCCATAGAGGCTATGAGCATATAATATAGAATGATACACTGTAAAGTAAAAAATAAGTTAGCATATTTTGTAATTATTTTATTTGAAATTTTACTTTATTGATTAGATTAAAATTTATAGGGTTGATAATAGCCACTGGGCTAAAATGATGGCTGGCATTTAAACCTATATATTTTTTTAATTGTAATTTTATTTATATAACAAAATTACATTTCATAAATATCTAATTATCTTTTAAAAAATATTTAGGTGAAAAAATTGTAAAAAGTTGGTTTCTACAATAACTTGTTCCTACAACTACATCAATATACATTTCAAAACATAAACTCATATAATGTTGAATACATTCTTAAAATTTTTCCATACAAAATTTGATGTGATGGATATTTAAGTGTATCTCATCTACCTTCCACCCCAAGAATGACAAATAATTTCCCTTTTGCTTCTATATAGTATTTATACGTGGATATGAAACTCAATTAAAAAATAAAGCCACTTCATGAATATTCTCAATTAGACTATTAAATATATCTCTCACCACTCTTAAACCAAGGATCAAACCAACCCTCAATCTCTTATCATTCCCAATGCTCCAAAAAAGACATTGTCCAATTAAATAGAAGTGTAATACCATCTATTTCTAAATAATAGAAATATTATTCTATCTTTTTATTAGATTCATAATATAATATTATAACAAATCACACAAAACACAATTGTGAACTAAAACGATGAAAGAGGTTGAGACTGTATGGTAAGTTCAACCAGAACTAAAGTAACTGTAATTTGTATAATAATTCGAGGGATCATGTTTGGAATGATCCAACCAACCCTCAATCTCTTATCAATCTCTTATCATTCCTAATGCTCCAAAAAAGACATTGTCCAATTAAATAAAAGTGTAATACCATTTATTTCTAAATAATAGAAATATTATGCCATCTTTTTATTAGATTCATAATATAATATTATAACAAGTCACACAACACATAATTGTGAACTAAAACGATGAAAGAGGTTGAGAAGGTATGGTAGGTTGAACGGAAACTAAAGTAATTGTAATTTGTATAATGATTGGAGGGGTCATGTTTGCATAATTGTGAACTAAAACGATGAAAGAGGTTGAGACGGTATGGTAGGAGGTTGATCGGCAACTAAAGTAACTGTAATTTGTATAATGATTTGAGGGGTCATATTTGGAATGAATGGACTAGATGTAGGCATAGCATTGGAAGACCAGATGGGGTTTTGATACAATGATGAGGCACGAGGAGTACCTGGACTAACTAAGCTAAAGTGGTATAACCAGGTGGCAACAAGGATAACTAAGCTAAAGTGGTATAACCACGTGGCAACATGGCATCACTAGTTTCAGGATAGGAGAGAGACCAAACTATCCCATATAAGGAATTCCTTATGGAGGGAATTCATATCCTTGCTCATCATCCAGGTGAGGAGTATGGGTAGTGAAAACTTCGGAATGACCGAGAGAGGAGATTGGAATGTCACCTTCTAACTCCATAGATGGAAACAATTGGTGATGAGGAAGGTTAGATGTACTACGATATAAGTCCAAAGGAATATCATGCCGATCCTATGGATTATAAGGGCGCTGAGGATATATCAAAACATGATCGAACAACTGATTCATGGAATAGACAACAACCCTCGGTGGACTTTTAGGAGATTGCAGACTCTCACAGGTGTGAGTAGGATTATCAAAGGAATCTAGATCAGATTCTTGAGGTGACCAGAAATATGATGGAGGTGGATGAGAAGACAAAGGTTGAATACTCAAAACAATTCCAAGTTCAAAACCTTGATCCTCAAGCGGCTAAGGAATTTCCAGATGAACTCCTTGGGAGGACCCTTTAGTATCAAAAAATGAAGGGGAGCTATGATATGGACTCAATAGTTCAGCCTCGATGACTTCCTCTCAACAACAAAAAGGAAATGAAAATTTGTTTAGGGCATTAATAATCTTGAAATTAATAGGGAATTACTCAATATTGGTCCAAGAAGAAACTGCTTGGGTTCGACATGTTTATCATGGGAAGTTATTTTTTAGAAACAAAAACATTTCCTTTTCATATTTTAAGAGTCAAGAAAAGTGAAAAAAGGTGACTCTAGTCATTTTCAATAGTTTTGCGAGCTTGAAAGGACAAGGTGAAAGAGTCATGAAAGATCAAATGACTTCTCAGGTGTATATAGGTAAAAGGAGTACCATGTAACCATGAACTGCAATATACACCTCAACAAATAAATTTACCAAGGACTTGACATATGTGGAGGCAATCTCCCTAAATGTTGTGTTCGGTGTATCACATTTATGGATAAATGTTTGCAACCTATGGGGCTCTCTTTATATACGCAACAAGTCCGTGCTAGCGCTGTCTAATGCCGAAGTGAATGACACATGCTAAGTTTTAAAGATGCAAGACCACGTCTCTAACCTTGACCACTAGATATGAACGTTAATGTTTCAAATGATCCTTAAATTAATTGATAGATTTTAAAGTTGATCTTGTAATTATGTTTCAATTTCAAGGCCTTAACGATGTTACTATTCCTAAAATGAAAACTAGAGGATGAAATGAAATCCTTCAATTGGATGAAAGCTATCTATGTAGGGAAGAAGATCACTCAAATCGTGCTTTTGTGCCCTAATTTTCTTGATTTTCCACTGGCTAGTGTGGGAGATCCAAGGTACCATTTAACAAACCATCTACAATAGGTAAGAGCCTCATCCCTGCTCTTGCATTTTATTACTTTTTTATGCACTTTAAATGGTGATTTTTATGCTAGAAAGGAGGATTTTTAAAAATTTAGGGCACTGATGACCATCGTGGGTATGGTCATTAGACTCATGATGACCGCACTCGAGCCTAAAGACTCACGTGATGCCATCACACTATTTTTAAAAATAGGTGTGATGGCACCGAGGGTGGATTTTAAAGAAATAAAACTCTTTTTTAACAAAAAAATGATGATTTTGATTTATGGAAAAGGCATTAATAAGTGTTTAAATGTTGTTTTGCAAGAGAATATGGTCTTGGAGAGGAAAGAAATAGGCCATGAGGCAGAAAAATTTCAAGAAGCTCAAGATCTGAAATGCATAAATGCTTTGAGGAATTTCGAGTTGCTAAAATTCTTGAGGACCACAAGGTTGAGGTCTCAGATGGAGTCGTTGCCCTATCTAATGAGTCTCTGGGATGTAGATCAAGAGATCTTCATCATAAAATGCCAAGAATGAGAACTGGGGGATATGGATATCTACTTCATCATGTGATTCTACTCACGAGGAGGCATTTCAACTCTTTGGATCTCACCAAGGAGGTGAGAGTACAAGGGGTTTAGTCGAGAGGTATTGTCCTAGTGCCAAAATAACCAATGGAGATAAGGTGAAGATTGCGACAATCACCAACAACCGCGTCCTTAGAACGTTTTTGTTCACTATGGAATGTGTATCTCGCATGCAAGCCTTGCATGAGGCTTCAAAATCCTAGTTCCAATATGCTATCACATGATTGACCCCCACCACCTTTAATTGGTGTGGAGGCCTTTTGGAAAACATGAAACATAAACTGACCAAGGGGAAGCATGGGCACCTGAAGCAATTCGGGTTCAGTTCGATATTGGTGACCTCATTTTTGGAGTGAGTGCCCATTTTATGGTATCAGTGGGAAGAGGTACCAAATCATGCCCCCCGAGATGTGAGACTCATGAGATGGAGCCAACTCATGCTTCGAGGAGGCACGGGTCAACACATGCATTATCCATGTCAATTTTTCTCTTGGCTAGAAATCCAAATACTTGTGGTAGATGACTGCACTTATTCTAGCATACATTTCAGGTGGGATCCGTATCTACCTCTGCCATGAGGCGAACAGTGGACCAATGTAGGTAAAAACTTGTTTTTTGGATTTTTTCAAGTTTTATGATTTTTTGTAGAAGTGTAAATTGAGACTCAAATTATGATAAATGTGTAGATGTGGGACCAGAGAGACCACCAGGCATGTTGCCAATAGAACAACGATCTTCTCATCCGATAGTGGGTGTGAACTACGAAGAAGGGGCTGATCCCTTAGCTGAGATGGAGCACAATTTGGAGGCAATAACTCGAGGAGTTCTAGATTATGCCACTATCGATGATGTTCCACTGCATTGGCAGAGACACACCGTGGGAGTCTTTGTGAAACTACTTCAGATGCTAGGCTAAGTGATTAGGTTGGTCTCATGCTACCATGAGCACCATGCAATTTGATAGTTTTTCTAGGTCTTTCACAGATTTTGTAGGCTTTAAAAGCCAAGTGTCTCAGAACACTCTATTTTTTGACATTTTTATCTGTGAGACGCGATATATATATATGTGTGTGTGTGTGTGTGTGTGTGTGTCTATATATATATCTATAGATATATACACACACACACACAACACACACACCACACACACATTATATATATAATAGTATATATCTATACACACACACACACACACACACACACACACACACATATATGTTTCTACTTATGTTTTCATAACATGATTCAGTTTTATAAATGATGCAAATGCCTATCAAGAACAAAATTTTCTAATGCATTAGTTAATGTATTTAAATTACATGGAATATGTTGATATGTAATGTAATCAAAATTTCTTTCCAACAATCTAACACGTAGATACATACACAATATTTGTGGATTTCTTACTGAGTAATGATTGTTTAATTGTAACACAATGAGCTGCGAATCCAACTTGATAACTAAATCCCTAATGCCAAGAGCAACTACTTTTGACAAAAGTTCAATAACTACACTATATTCAACAATATTATTGGTTATTAGAACAAGGTAGATACCTCGTAATTTAACCATCTCACCATTAGGGTCATAGAGTACCCACGTTGTGGAAGAGAGGTTTTGTGTGCTACGATAAGCACCATCAGCAAAACCAACGTAATGGCCTGATGACATCTGAAAATTGAGTGGAACACAGGGTAAGCAGAAAAACACATGTGTGCAAGGCAAACAAACACACCAAAAATCAAAATGCACACTAATGGATTAACACACTAATGTAAACAAGTTATTACAAAAATTTCACACATAATACTGCTTGATAGAGTCCATTTTTGAACTCGACTAATCAATCAACAGAGAATAAAACTGGAGTGTCACCATTTACATGATGTGTAAGCATTGAATCATTGAAACAATAGAGTAAAAATCATAAAAGGTTATGCCCCCATGCCCCCAGGGTGAGTGAGGGTTATGAGTCATAAGACGAAAAGCCCATTGTGATAATGGGAAAATGGTAAGGACTCGGTGAAAAAATATAGTAACAAGAGGCAAGAAAAACTTAAACTCATGATGAGGAAAAGATGCCCCTAGTTGAAAGATCTTGACAACTTCAAGGTGAACTAAAATGTCAATCAGTAGGGTTGTAGTGATGTTCCTCATATTACCCGTTGTCAAGACTTCATGCACCAGGATAGGTGTCTGAAGTGGAGGTGTAGGATAATGAGAAAAAATCACTTCAGGATAGGAAGACATCTCATCAAGGTTAGGAAGAAAAGAAGAATGACAAGGTAAACCATTCCATGGAATTTCATCCAGAGACATGACCTCAACAATACTCTCGTCGGTGGGGAATTTCTCATTTAAAGAATCCGAAGAATCCCAAGAACCCGGCCAGGGAGATGGCACTTAAGTGTCCAGGTTCATACTGAAGACAATATGACTTTTTGAAGAGGCCATCAAAGATAAGAAAATTTCTTGATAATTTATCTCCAATGGACTTAAAGGCATAACATTTCCAAATGAGTCAATTTTATCATTAGTAGGGATAATCCAAGGATCCATAGAATCTGAGATCATATTGACTGAATCGACATTCACAGGTGGTAGAGAAAAGGTACCCATTAAAGCAGAGTCTTTGAAGAGACTTTCCCCCACATTCTCATAAGGAATCTCAATGTTTCCCATGTAAGGAATGTTGTTGTTCTATGAACCAGAAGAAAAGAAGAACAATTGATCAACCGTGACAATTTTTCCTTCATGAGGAAAACGAAGTACATGAAACAAGGAAGACACCACACAAAACATGGCATGGGTCTAGCTTCACCCAAGAAGAAGGTTGTAGTTGAGATTTGCATCTACAAATTCTACTTATAATTCAATAGTCTTTCCTTCTAATGTAATCGAGAAGTTCGTGAGAATACCATATGGATGTGAACGTGTGCCATTAAAGGCCTCCAAGGTATTAGGAGAATGGTTAAGAGAAGGAGAGCCAATGGCTTTCCAACAAAAAACTAACATGATGTAGGTAGAGGAACCTTCATCACTAATCATTCGATGATTCGTCTTTCCTTTGATAAGGACCTGTATTAGAAATGCAATCTAATGAGGAAGACGATGCAGATGATTCTGTAGGTAAAAAGTAATTAGACACGAGTTATAAGGATCGATAACACCTATAGCAGAAAACAGTGACCTCCTCTGCATTGGACAGGGTTGAAGAACCTCCAAGGCATACATCACTGAAGGTGCTTGAGCTAGGTCCTCAACAATTTGTAATGTTGCATAGATCTAGCATTCAGATTAAAAGATGAATTTTGAAGAACACCTTTAGGAGGTGGTCGAATGACAAACTCACTGTTAGGGCGCTCGATATGGAGCGGACCAAAACTGGATGGAGTAGAAGTAGAAGGAGTATCGGTAGCTTCCTTTTCCATTATCTACTTATATGTGGTTTGATAATCCTTAGTTCGAGTAGCGATCAAGATAGGTGATGAACCTCGCATCATGAACACTTGGGAACCTGAGGAAGCAGAAGACTGAGGTTGGTATACCAACTGGGTCTACTGTGATGGAAAGGGTTCTTTTAAGATAGCGGGAGTCCCTTTTAGTAATCGAATAAATTCAGATCATTGGGGACAATCCTTAGTGTAATGATCCTCCTCATAGATGAGGCAAGGATATTTCAGCTTTCTTCTAGAAGCATCGTCAACAGAAGATTTGGGATGGTCCTGTTTTGGGGCATCATATTTGGCCTTACCTTTTCCCTTATTTTTACCTTTAGTGGTATTATCTGATGTGGTAGACTAGACAGCATGTACCTCAGAGGTTTTACCAGGACTGGATGAATTTTTGGAGGGATTATTGGACCTAGTGTTCGAGACAGATTTCTGCTTCGAAGAAGATTTTGCGGAAATTTGAGTCATAGAACCAATTACACCATCAATAGGTGGTTTATCCAGAGAATTTAATGCTCTCACATTCGAAGATGGTCTAAGAGCATCAGGTAACATCTCATACAATGTGCCATATTGTGAATAGACCAAGTTTAAATACTGGGCACAGGCAATAGCTTGCTCTGTCAACAACTCATCAGCAATCTCAAACTTGATGAGGTGACACCGATGTCTCCATTCATAGATATAATCAGAAATGTGGGTCGGGGTGTCTTTCTTAAGGGACGTAAGCAAATGAGTGCCAATTTCATACCAAACTGACAGTTCGAAATGAGTGAGGAAAGCCATAGCGAGAGAGTTGAAATCACCATAGGTACCTCGAGGAAATTCGATGTACCATTTAGCAGCAACACCTGTGAGAGTTATTTGAAAGAGTTAAAGACGGATAGAATCATCAACATACAAATTGGAGGAGCACTAGAGGTGAGATGTCATCACGTGGGCTTGTGGATCCTCCATTTTTCCCTCGAATTTGGGGCAATCACTTGGAATTTTCATTGGAACTGGAGGCTAGTAAAGCAAATGAAGAATGGGATCATTTATGAGCCTCGAGACATCGAGAATTTTCAAAATAGACAAGAAAGGTAATTGTGTGTTAAACAACATATAAGATCTTTGAGGAGACCCAAACTGTGGAGTCCAGCCTTTCTGGTAAGGATTTTTCCTCCATATTGGAGGATTTTGTCCATATAGAACCTGATTTTGTCGCTACTGAGGCTTACCTTGCCTGTAAGGTGCATTCGGTCTAGGGAAAGTTTGATATTGCCCTACCAAAAGCCACTGATAAGCATGGTATGCGATGTATGGGTTATAAGGCTGTTGAACCTGTTGACCCTGGACATAGGGAGATTGAACCTACTGCTGTAGGGGTTGACCTTAACCTTGCAAAGGATGACCTTGTTGATACGCATATAAAGCTTGCTACTGCCAAGGTTGACCTTGTTGCTACAAATGATGACTTTGTTGCTCTAAAGGTTGACCTTGCTACTGCAAAGGTTTGCCTTGCGAGGACAAACATTGGCAGGATTGTTGAACAAATTGAGTTTGTGGTTGCAAAGATTGTTGTGACTACGAAAAAGGTTGCCCTTGCTACTACAAATATTTCCCTTGCTGCTGCAAGGGTTGCCCTCGTTGCTGCAAGGGTAGCTAGATAGTTCCTGGAGCTATACCATAAGGGTATTGATAATTCCCAATTTAGATATAGCCATATCTACTAGGAATAGGGGATTGCCTAGGGTGAACATAAGGTCTAGCTTGAGGAATGTAAATCGGATTAACCAAGTCTTGCAACATATGGGACATAAGCCTGTTCGAATGGGACCTGAGCCATATACAACTTCTGATATTGGATGTTACTTGACCTGGATGGACCAATAGGGTTAGGAATAATTCCATAAAAAGGTTCATTCATTCCAACCATGTGAGTTTAAATTCCAGTCACATTGGTTTCGCCTGATATAATAGGAATATTTGTGTCATACCCCCAGGGGGTGGCACAATATCTAAACTTGATGGAGGGATAAAAGAACTTACTGAGACCTAACCTTAGACAATCGGTTGAACTGAAAGAGTCAGCTAAAACGATGAAATAGGTTGAGACAATATGGTAGGTTGAACAGGAACTAAAGTAACTGTAGTTTGTATAATGATTCGAGAGGTTGTGTTTGGAATGAATGGACTCGATGTAGGCATAGCATTGGAAGACTAGATGGGGTTTTGATACAATGATGAGGCACTAGGAGTACCTGAGACTAACTAAGCTAAAGTGGTATAACCATGTGGCAACATGGGATCACTAGTTTTAGGATAGGAGAGAGACGAGACTCTTCCTGTATAAGGAAAGCCTTATGGAGGGAATTCATATCCCTGCTCATCATCCACGTGAGGAGTATGGGTAGCAAAAACTTATGAATGACCCAGAGAGGAGACTGGAATGTCACCTTCTGACTCCATAGATGGAAACAATTGGTGATGAGGAACCCGAGATGTACAAGGAAATAACTCCGAAGAAATACCAGGCCGATCGTATGGATTATAAGGGTGCTGAGGATATATCACAACACGATCGAAGAATGGATTCATCGAATAGACAACAAAACTCGGTGGACTTTTAGGATATTGCAGACTCTGAGGGGTGTGAGTAGGATTATCAAAGGAATATGGATCAGATTCTTGAGGTGACCAGAAATATGATGGAGGTGGATGAGAAGACAAAGGTTGAATACTCAAAACAATTCCAATTTCAAAACCTTGATCCTTAAGCAGCTAAGGAATTTCTAGATGAATTCCTTGGGAGGACCCTTCAGTATCATAAAATGAAGGGGAGCTATGATATGGACTCAATGGTTCAGCCTTGATGACTTCCTCTCAACAACAAAAAGGAATTGAAAATTTGTTTAGGGCATTAATAATCTTGAAATTAATAGGGCATTACTCAATATTGGTCCAAGAAGAAATTGCTTGGGTTCGACATGTTTATCGTGGGGAGTTATTTTTTAGAAACAAAAACATTTCCTTTTCATATTTTAAGAGTTGAGAAAAGGGAAAAAGGTGACTCTAGTCACTTTCAATAGTTTTGCGAGCTTGAAAGGACAAGGTGCTCGATGATATTTTCAAATTTAAAGAGTCGAAAAAGATCAAATGAATTCTCAGGTGTATGTAGGTAAAAGGAGTACCATGTAACCATGAACTGCAATATACACCTCAACAAATAAATTTACCAAGGACTTGATGTATGTGTAGGCAATCTCCCCGAATGTTGTGTTCGGTGTATCACATTTATAGGGTGACAAACTTGACTTCCTATGGATAAAGGTTTGGAACCTATGGGGGCTCCCTTTATATACACAACCGTACGGGGAGCACAAGTTCGTGCTAGTGTTGTCTAATGCCGAAGCGAATGACACATGCTAAGTTTTAAAGATGTCGGACCACGTCTCTAACCTTGACCACTAGATATGAACGTTAATGTTTCAAATGATCCTTAAATTAATTGATAGAGTTTAAAGTTGATCTTGTAATTATGTTTCAATTTCAAGGCCTTAACTATGTTACCAATTCCTAAAATGAAAACTAGACGATGAAATGAAATCCTTCAATTCGATGAAAACTATCTATGTAGGGAAGAAGGTCACTCAAATCGTGCATCAAACCAAATGCAAAAATGCATCCATGAAAATATCCAAATGCTAAATGCAACATATGGAATCTAATCTTTCATATGATAAGCAAATGCAATGCCACAAAATTTCTTAAAGAATAATTTCCTTAAGATATAATGATGATTTTTCTCTTTTTTCGAAATGAAAATAATGTAATCCAGTGCAAAGTAAAAGAGAATGCAAGCAAGCCAACAAATATGAAAATCTCTTTCACATCAATGATTTGAATGCAACTCAAAATTCTTTGAAAACTATGAAAATAATAGCACTTTCACTTTCACTTTTTGAAACACAAAAAACTTCAAAGAAAACACTTCCTTTTGATTCCAATGAGGCAATTGATTTGTAATCTATCGTTCATCAAATGAAGCTTAAGTGAATTTCAAAATATCCACTAATGAAAACAAATTAAGGCAAGAAGAACCAAAAAGTGATCTGCAAAGTATGTCTAAACACACAAAGACTCTTTAACACATGTAAGTGGTCTCTGATTTCCGATGGGAAGACCAACGAGTGGACAAATGTTGAACTAGAAGACCTATAACCCTAAAAGGCTAATCAAAATTCAAGCACACTCAAACCAAGTTAAAAGACAATTGAAATCAGACAATGACAAAGTCAATGAAGAGCACATTGGTAAATCACTGGGAGAAGGCTAACATAACCAAAAATAAGAAAGAGAACCCTAAATTTCTTAATTTTCTGCAATCATCACATCTATGAGGAGAAAAGCAGGGATCATCACTACTGTAACTAGAAAACTCACGATATAATTGTGAATATCAAGATCAAACCTGCGATGGTCGAGGAAAATAAAAAGAAACTCAAAATCTTCAAGAACAATTCAAATTAAAAAACTTCAGACATATAATAGAACGTGACACTTACTACAGACAAGAAATGAGATCTAAAAATGAATGGTTGATCAAACTCGTCAAAACACAAGGTGAAGGAAGGGAAGGAAAGGGTCATAGGCTCCCTAGTGGAGTTGGCATTTTGTTGACAAGGTTAATCCTCTCTCCATCCCAATGAGTGGGTCTAGAAACTAAAGTGACAGTCAACTAGACATCTTCCTAAATTATAATTGAAAAGTAGAACGAGAGAGATGACCTACCTCGCTTTGATTCTATTCCGATTTCCTTTGTTGATATCCTTGAACCGCTTATGTCACAGACTTGTTCTTGCTTCTTTCAACGGTTATGTACCCACACAAGTGATCAAAAGACAACAAAGCATGCCAAAAACCAATAACAAATCCAATAATAACCTACTTAACTGATCAAGGAATGCTAAGCTAACACATACATGAACGTATATATTTTGGGAAGATGAATTAGTAGTTGTATATTATTTAAAGAATAAATGGAAGCTCACAACCATAGCCTTGATGTTGAAAGGCTCTCCTTGAGTGCTAATCCAAGTCCAAGCCAATAACCTCGCTAAACACTCCTTCGAGTCTAATGAATAGCCGCTAAGCACAAGCTCAACATAGGGGTGCAACTAGACATAGACCAACCATTTGGGAATGGGAGAGGACTAATTTATAGGCTGGGAGAGGGAGTTAGGACTCCTCCAAAGATAGGATTAGGCCCACATCTCAAGCAAGTAGCTCATAGGGATGAGACCAAGAGGTCAAATTAGGAGGATTCAACCTCATCTATGCAAAACCACCTCCAGCTCGTCACTGTGGAAGCTTCTAGATCACGAAACTTCTCATCCTCTTTGGAAAAACTTCATTTTTGAGACCATAGTGGGTATGCAACGGAATAGAGCGATACCGTTATTGGCCTAACACAGTGCAATAGGTGATCATAGTAGTTTTTAGCTTCATAAGGGCAATGATCTTCATTTTAGCGTTTTAAGAGCTATTTCTTCAGGGTAATCTCCAGAGATTTTCCAAGCAAAGTTAAAGGAGAGACCTGAGTTGTATACGTGGATGAGTATACTGCATAATAATCATGTTTCAAGCACTTCAGGGTATGTCACAAGGAAGTGTAGGAGGCATGACAAAATACTTTGTAACACCTTGCTTGACCATTCAACGAATATCCTTTTGCATATTGGTCACAATGTCATGCTTGCAGCCATGTTTTGGTCATGCACAAGGTCCCTCTTCATGTGTACAAGTTGTATTCACTATGTACATATTAGTTGCACTCACACATGAAGTTGTATGTATTGTCACACAAGTGTAGTCATGGTCATTTAATGATCTATCACAAGAATCGCACTTGTCGCTTGCACTATCGGTTAGTCATGATGAGTATATGTTGTCTTGATGGTTTGCGGAATTTTGTTGTCAAGTCACGTTGAGTGTGTGTTTTCATGGTCACATATGCACAAATTCACTCACTCACACACTTAGTCATTTTTCTGAAATTATGATGATCAGATCACCCTCTAATAGCCGAACCTGAACCCCAGAATCAAATTCACCAACTGTCACCCAGAACAGCAAAAGTGTCCAACAAGCTATTTCAATCTATGTTGCTCGCAAGCACAACAACTAACCATCCTGTTGGTCAATTGGATAGTTTGACCGGGCAGTGACCCTGAGACTCACTCCCCTAAAAAATTGCACAAAAATTGTAGAACTTTCATGCTCCGCTGACTGAGGAAATTGCATAGACAGGTCAGACAAACACCTTGTGTCCATCCCTGTCTCCCTCAAAAAATTGCATAGTTTTTCCAGCTAGCCACCGAGTCACTTGACTGATTTCTCAGCCAGAAAACTACACAGAATTCATGAGCAGTCCCTCATCTACCTAGTAGCCCGCTCAACTTAGAAATTGCACAGAGGTGTTCACTAGGTCAACCTTCTAGTAATTGCACGGCTTTTTCACCAACAATCCTGCAACCTACTGCCATCTCCTTAGAGGAATTGTGCATTTTTTGCTACCAATCCCCTCTGTTACTTGCACTAATTCCCTCATGAAATTGTAGAGATCTGTCCTCCAGCTGAGCTAGATCCCATGGACTGTCACTGCTGATTTGGATTGTCCATCTCAATCTTTGAGTGACTTCTATACAATTTTCACCAGCAATGTCTGGAGCCTGCATCCCAGCTTGAAAATTGCCTTGCACGGTTTCATAACCTTGTCCTCTCTCCCAGTCACCTGTATCCGAAAGCGAACGAACATGCATCATGGTAGACTAGGAGGTTTATGGATTTGATGTCATCTCATCATGAGTGATTGCAGATACAGGTACATGGATAAGACATGACATGATGATAGAAATGATAAACAAGGAGAGAACATGTAAGGATATTTTTTCGCAAACAAACAAACAAACAATGCATGTGAGTAGATTTTCTCACAAATGGACAATGCATGTGAGGATATGTTTTTGCAAAACAGACGATTCATGCGAGGGGATTTTTTCTTGAACAAACGAACATGTGAAGCATGCTAAAGAACAAGCAAAGGAGGGATGTGCACATATAACATCAAGCGAATAGCAAGACCATCGAAGACTCCACACACCTTGCCATGCAGAGGTGAAGTTCTGATACACCAAGAGAACACCCATCACTCAGCAACACTACAACTCAACATGCACACCAGTAGCAGCATGGACATACCAACACTATTGTGTCAATTCATGTCATGAGTCATGTCGACCACATCACTACTGTGGGCCATACTATGTAAATCAACGTAATGTAACATGGAAGTCCAAGAGATCCACATGTCATACGAAGAGTCATGTAAAGCTGAAGAGTCAAATAAGTCAAACAATCATGAGGGAAGTTGAACATTCACAAGGGATAGTTTCACCCTTGGCTAGAAATACCCCCTCATTTGCACATGCAAGGAAATGTTTACCTTGGATCCTCCCACCTAGTCTTGAGAGTTGTAGTATTTTATTTGAGGAGCAAGTTGTGTCAAAAACACCCCTTTCATGGGGCCATTGATGTATGGTGTACCAATGTGTCTTGGAATTTTCGCTTAATTCAGAACCCTGATAACCGGCCAACACATTTTCACACATGTATTGTAATTGTTTGTAAGACTAGTCTTGAACATTTGTAATGCATGTTGCTTTAACCTGTGTTAAACAATTGAACTTTTTTAGTTGCTCTAATATATATATTGATGAAAATGTGTTGTATAAGTTGTTAACAATGTCCTACCTGTGTGGGTTTCCTCACCGAACATCAGACAAAACCTTTCCCATAAAATTGTTATAGCGACCATTGCACTCACGTAGACTACTCTGCTGGTTGTTGTATGTGCTATCTTCTCTTGTGTGTCGTGACTACCGCATCCATGTGGACTGCTCCTATGGAAGATGTGGATTTCCTATTGTGTCTTATTGTGTTGTGTGTCTTTGTCAAAGTTGGGACTTCTTCCCTTTCGACTTGAGACTCACCTCCACCCTCTCCCTCTATGGTGAAAGAACCTTGACACAAGTAACACTAGCACTCACCAAACATGTGAACCTCGAAGATAATGTAGACCACTCTCATGTGTTGACAAGTAAGAGGTAAGGAAAACATTTAAGATAATGGCAATCGGGCCATCATACCATATGGGACTCCTGCACCAAATGGTGTGAGGTCTAGTTGGGACTTCATACCAGGGAGATCCCCTGAATGTTGGCGGGTCTAGCACTGTCAACACACACAAAATTGTATTTTTTATTATTTTTCAAAGTTTGTGAAGTAATATTTCAATTGTATTTTGTAGACACATGTGTTGGCATAATATTTTTTTCTACTCTTTAAATAAATTCAAAAACCAAGCCTACCATTTTGAAAGGACTCATAAACAAAGATATTTGTATTTTTTTATATTTTTTTCATTTTGTATATTTCATGTTATTGATTTTTTATTCATCCCCTTTGAAACTGTCAAAAACAAAATTCAAGCATTATGTTTAAAAGAAATTAGATAAAAAATATCATATGAATTAAAAAAATGTCAAACTCATATTCCATTGGATAGAGGATTCCTTCATGAATCCAACATGATAAAATTTGCCACATAAGGACAAAGTCTACCTAAAGTCCACTAGTGGAAAAAATGGTGTTGTAGAGAATTCTACAGAAGGGGAGCTAAAACTCCATTTTTTAGGTCCTCAACAACTCAATTGAGCAGTTAAAAATCTTGATCAAGTGCTGAAGGTAAATTTGAAATAACTCAATTGAGGGTTTAACAAACCCTTCATCAAGCTCTTGATATGGTTAAAAAAAATCTCGATCGAGCCCTTTAAACTATAAACTCCCCATTGTATTTTGAGAGGGAAATAAAAAAATAGCTTGATCAAGAATATTGCTCAATCAAGATCCTATATAACTGTTACATAGTAATTTGTAACCATTGGTCCCCGTCCCTGTTACCCCTGTTTTCGTACATTGGAGGATACATTCCGAGACATGTGAGCAGTGACATAGCCTAAAAACACTTGCATTATGTTCCCCTGAGTATGTACTTCATGTTCCTTGAAGACACCTTCTACAAATTATCCCTAAAAAGTGCCCTTTTTCCATTGGCGCAGGGACACAGTGTCTTATCCATGCCAATCACTGAGATCCTAAAAAAGGGGCGCGCCCATTGGCGCTCTATCCTAGAACAACACTCGCGCCAACTAAGTTTGGTAAAGATTTTTGGCAAACGCGCACCCATATGTTTTTTCCTTTCAGATCATGAAGTCTTTTGAGGAAAAAATCCATCTGATAGAGGTCGAGAGTCATCATCTATCCTTGACATCTATCCTTAGTAGCTCTTCGGAGATAATGTCGATCCACAATGGGCGTCCTGGTGCATTGAATCTTCCTCCCTTCTCCATTTATAAAAGTCTGTCCTCATGCATTAGAAAAGCTAGTTCAAGGGAGTTCTGGGAGTTCTGGAGTAATGCTAGTTGTGATTATGCTTGTCTGGAGAGATAGTAAGAGTCTTGAAGCATAGGGAGGTTATGCTGCCAGAATCCTGAGAGAGAGAAGGTCTATCGCAAGGCATACATAACTGCTCGCCCAACCAGAGAATAGGTTCAATGTCAGAACCTTGGTTGTATCTTTCTCTGCCTATTATTCATTAATAGATGACTACTCTTATGGTTCCATTCTCATTTGTCTTATAATGGTTAATGTGAATTACATCCTTTCTGACTAATGTATAGTTGCTTTTACTAGATTTCACGCTTGTGTTTGTTCTCTCTTTGCATGTGCACGTGTCCATCCGCGAGGATAGTGGAGGATCGTGACCATCCAGAGCGAAGGAGTGAGAGCGGAATCTCTTCATCAAAAAAATAGCGTTGGAATCCAAGTAGGTGTTCATTACCCACTTGTTAATTGCAACTATGAACTTGCAGAGTAGCATTGATTGATTGTTGCTAGACCCATTTTGGGCTAGTGGGATCGCCTCTGTCCACAGAGGGGATTTACCTGTTCAACAATAACTATGGGTTAGGTAGGAGCTCAATCGAAGGTTTATTTTGAAGTACTCAAACAAGTTGATCGAGTGCTAAAATATAGCTTGATTGAGCTTCTTTTTTCTCCCTCCCAACTCATGTGCTTTCCAAAAAGTGTAACCCATCTTCATGGATTCACCCTATCCAATGCATCTATTTATGCAATAGGATTTCAAGTGAACTCATATCCAAATTTTAATAATGTACCTTGAGTAATGAATACTAGGATATGATAAAACAACTGCTCTAGTGTGAATGGTGCCATGGAGTGTCAAAGCATGGAGTGCAATTTCTCACTAGTGATTGATTGGAAGCAAGATTCAATGTAGTTATCCTCATGGCTATTTTGTTCATTGAAAATGGTTTGCATATATTCCCTTTCTATGCAATGAATTTCATTTGGGACTTGTCCATTTCATTCTTCAATACACAAGGGATCTTATGAAATGAATGCAAGAAAATCCTTTGTCTCTGGCTACAATATATTCTCTCCATCAATTATCATCCATTGTCCTTTTATCTTCTCTTCATGCTTATAAGAGTGATTGAGAAAACTTCTATATCCTCTCCTTATGGAAGTTACTCATAGATGCTTTGTTTGTCTATTTTTTTTAAGATGAAAATCCATTTCTTATTACAACCTTAAAGTTACAACAAGGATTTGAGATATCCTTGTAGTGTCACACCATATTTTTTTGAACAAACTCTTTAGCATCCTTAAATTCATCTTATTGGCCAAAAGTCCTTACTTGCAAATGGATTAGTAAACGAGGGGGTTCTTACTACACCCCTATTTTGGAATGGTGAAGTTTTTTTTATTATACTATAAAATATACCTTTAATATCCTTAGGCTTATATATATAGTACCAACATGACAAGGGTTTTCAGAAACTCACTAAAGTGAATGCACATGTTCTTACCTTTAGTCTTACCACTTATACTCCATATCTAAAATGTTTATACTAAAGAAAACATAACTAATTTTTTTTTAAATTGATGCAAGAAATAATATTGTGCCCTTGGCACCTATAATTTACATGTTTAAATCCTTTGACATTAAATTATTAGTCTAGAGTTTTTTAAACTTGTGAGATGTCATGCATTGTATGTGAAAGATTATAGTTTTCTATCTTGAATTCTAATATGATTCTAAGGAAAGTAAAATTGCATCACTCATCACACTTCAAAAATCAAAATCTCATTCAATCCTACTTGGAAATGTTCATGTACTCAAGCACAAATCAATATACTAGGATCTTGTTGTCAAAAATTTATCTTTTGGATTGATTTGGGTAGTTCCTCTTTCCAATAATCATTGAAAATGAAAGAGGAATAATATATAATTTGAAAAGATAAAACTACACCATGGGAATATATCCAAGCATTGAATTGACATTTACTAGAATGTGATTATTAAAACCACAAGTTGCAACCATTCAATTCAAGGGACTATAATGTTCCTGCAACAATATTCTTAAGCAATTTGTTCAATACAAATCAATGATTAAATAATCTCTTTATATGATTAACATACTTGTCAATGAAAGAATAGCAAGAATTAAATGCTAAACTAATAAGCATATAAAAGAAATCAAATCTAAATAATATCTTAACTAAAATAGATGCAATGGAGTGTAGAATAGATTAAGGGGTTGTTCCTAACTAGTTTACATTGCAAAAATATCTACACTCCTATGAAATAATCACACCATAATTTAACACAACAACTGTCTTTACATTAACAAAATCAAGTTCACCAACGTACAATGGTTTACTCACCAATCTCACAGATATCCTATTCATCTCACCCTTGATTTTATATATAATACATATTTAAATCAAGGAACTCTACCATTCCCTTATTTCGTGTATCTACCAAATGGATATAACAATTTGATACAAAATACAAAGCATAAAGTAGATCCCCTAGGCTAGGTTTTAGCTTTGCATTGATGAATGATGGAATGTTTATAATTATAATTTGATATTTTGATGACATGAATGTTGGGTATGTGTTATATTCTTTGCATGACTATCCATATGCACTATTACATTGAGTTGGGTGTAGGGGTCGTGACAATCCCCCTTGTCAGTGGTTTGTAGGGGGGTGGTAGCCTCCCTGCACGACATTCGGGGTAGTGCCCCATTTTTTTCTTTGGCGAACCTACAGATGGTTGGGATGACCCAAGGATGAGGGTGGACCCACCCATGGTTTTTCACATAGTTTTGTGCATCATTTTATGCATGATGATTTTTCCCATGGTATTTTGTAGATGTGTTCGAGGGAAATATTGTTATGTTCTAATCTAGGGTTAATGGATTGGGGGTTTATAAATGCTTCAACATGTACATAATGTATTATAACATTGAAATGAATAAAATGAAAAATAAATATGGTTTTCTCAGTTTTGGGATCCAAGAGAAAAATATATGTGTATATTTTATGTTCTTGACATTGTATATTTTTCATTTTTAAGAAGTTGTTTACAGGTAAGTTTTTTACATCGTTAAAACCTTCAGTGAAATGCATGAAAATAATCCCTTCATCCACTCATTCAGCTTGATCATCACTAATGTTGCATTTATATATACTATTGACCTAGAGATTTCACTGAGAGGTGGTGTCATCATTATTTATTCTAGAACCAATTTTATCAACACAAAACCATCTCATAGTATCTAGGAACAAAACCCATGTGGTGATTTTATGCTAGATAAGGATCTATATTCCAAATGATAAATGGTTATCCAAATGAAAAAAAAATCTAATGCAATTGATTCATCAAAAATAAAGAAAATCATGTAAATTTGAAAAATTGTTTTCTCATAAAACTTGTTGCAATGTATTCCTTGGGAAGAATGAAGAATATAGCAAAACAAGTTAAGGAGGTAATATGGAGAGTAAAAGGTTAAAAATGGAATTGATGATAGTGAAAAATGCACCAAAACTAGGGCCCAATACTCTCCTATACTGTTATTTGTTGAACAAATTTTTGTCATTAATGTCAAAGGGCTTATATCATTGATGTTATATATATGTATCCATGTATATAAAAATGGGTTTCTTGTGAAAAATGAGAAGAAAAAAAGGTAGTTTCAAACCCATAATTTAGGATACCCATGGTATATTCTCATGGTATTTGAAAAAGTGAAATAAAAACGAGAATTAGTTGCTTGATTAATGAATTGATGTCACCCTTTGAATGAAAATGTATTTTTTGAAGGAATGTGATATTGTGTAAAAGGAGAAAGCATTGGAAGGAAAGTGTGTGATAAAAAGTGTAGTTTATGGGGATAATGGGCCATCTTAGATTTATTGCAATAAATGTTTTTATGGACTATTTCAAATGGTGAAATTTTGAGCATATTGAGGAGAGATCGAGCATAGCATTGGGCTAATATTTCAAATATTGGTTCACTATACTTCCAGAGATATACGATATGGAAGTTATGGTTTATGACTAATACTGAAATATGCTTCAAATGAGTTATCTTGATATGTTCACTAGAGTTTATATTTTGGGACATTTCAGATTGTGAAATTTTGGATAGTAATTAATACCAATATACCTTTCCATAGCAATTATGCTTACGAGTGAAGCTTAGATATTTTTCGCCGTCTGACATGTCTAAGTGTAGAAAGGGGAAACATCCTCCAATACTTAGATCCTAAATACCTTCCAAACCAACCAAACAAACATCAAACTTATTCCCATTTATCTCCATACATGTAGCCTTATTATAAATTCATAAAATGTTCTTGAGACCTCATCCCTCCCTTCATGATGAAAAACAAAATAAGAAAACATCATATATAAACAAGAAGAGTCAGAGTGCCTTAGATATTCTATTCTCACCCCATTGATTCTCTTCATTCTCCTAGCTTTACTAATGGATTGAAATATCTATGCTGCCAAAAGAAAGAGGAATGGTGCGAGGGAGAAACACTACTTAAGTTCCCTTGATAACATAAAGAGATTTGATGTCGATCCATTAATCAATATTTCAAGGCCAATAATAGTTACACATACCATAATCCACTTAACTAGTGGAAGTGAGAACCCTCTATGAATTAAGAGTGGGCAAAGATACAACAATTAAACACTATCATATGCTTTGGAGAGATATAACTCTATCACTAACTTGGTAGAAAAATGAAATAACATACTCGTTTCTAAATGGTCCTTGATGCAGGAGGATCCGTCGATTCAATTGCACAAGTGTTTAAAGTGCCATCATTAGTATTCATGGGTGTCGTTTAGTATCAACAGTGTTGGTTATGATCAGGTTGTTTAGGTAATGTTCATAGGTTTTCATGGTGTTCAATGGAGATGGTTTAGCATCTGGTTGTAAACTTGAGTTCATCAATAGTTCCCTAGGGTTTGGTCAATGACACATGTTTTTTCGTTTGAATTTGCACGTTTGAAGTGTCAACATTGGTGTCGTTAGTGGCATAGATTCATTGTTCGAGTTGTAGTTACAAAGATAGCTGGAGTCAATGATATGCATGGGTTTTTGTCATGGCAGAGGATCGATATCGTCATTTGTCGATGATTGGCATGGGTTATTGTCATCATGTGACGAATTTCATGAATGTCGGATTGTGACAAAATTGTACATATGGGTTTTTAAAATAAATCCTAATCTATGTATTAATCCTATGCTACCCTAAGCCTAAGTTTTACATGTTAGTGTCAGTCTTTGTAGCCTTCCTCCAGTGACCAAACATGCTCTTACAAAATGATTTTAAGATGTCAAGGTCAAATTTTGTCATTTCAGTGAGTCTTCAAGCAAAATTTGGTCACTAGGTATTAGGTCTAGGGTTTGTTTTCACTCCTTTCAAAGTTGTCCAAATTTCAGTCCATGTCACCATTCAACTGAGTGTACCATCATTCAGAGGGTTGTCATAATCATGTCAGGTTTCAATGGGTCATTTTACACCTTGTTCATGCTTCAGTTGTGCCTAGGTAAGGTTCATTTCCCTCTCCTAGGGTTTTGAAGGTAATTTCTCTTGGATGGTCAAATCATCAGAAAAACTTGTATTCTGATATTCATACACCTTCTCCTATCCTTAATGTACCTTATTAAACACTTCCCATCACTCAGATCCACCAAATTCCTCATTTTCACACAAACCCTAGTTTCTTGCTACAACTTGACAATTTTCTAGGCTTGGCCTGTGCTTTGCCCTTTTGGACCCCTTCCCCTCACTCAATCTTTGAAATTACGCTTCCCCTACTTCCTAATATCCCTCCCTACTTCCAAAAATTTTCTCAAGAATTTATAAGCCCTTTATTTCCTTCATTTCACTTCATTTCGACAAATCCCCTGTTCCACACATCGGGATAGGTTTTACTCCAATGATGGTTCTAAGAAAGAAAAGATTAATTTGGGAAAAATGAGAGAGTGTTTTGTCCAAAATAGGCAAAGGAAGAAAAAATCCTTCAAATTTTACACTTTTTTCATGGTTTTAGAGAAATGTCAAAAATACGGTTGCCTCAGGAGAATTGATGCACCTCTGAAGTGACCTTGGGAAAATAAAGATTTCTCCTAGCTTGATTGGACTAATGACTTGCTTGATAAGTCAACTGATAACTAAACACAAAGATATTTCCAATGAGCTATCATGATCTCAATTTGGGGTTGAGGAAGACCTTCAAAAGTTGACTGCAACAACACTCTCCCTTTAGGCAGCCTCATTTTACACATTTTGACTAGTCTTGGAAGATTTAATTTTTGTTAGGGAAAATGAACTCGAAATTGAAACATTCTAGCTGGGTTGGAAAGTAGACTCAATAATATTTCCATCGCACTATTCGGCACCTAATTTGGACATTGGGAAGGCCTCCAAAAGACTCCTGCAAAAAGGCAATATGCATTGAGATGGCGCAGCGCATTGGGCAGCCCTCTGTAGTGTAAAAAATAAACTGGCACGACACATTGAGATGGCGCGGCGCATTGGGATAAAATGCGTAAAGTTCATTCAAATATTCCTCCAAAGACTCCCAAATTGCTAAATTATTCATTACCCAAGTAAGTTAACATCCCTTCATGACCAATGAATGAGTTACCTTGGTGGTTATGGTGATTTAATGAGAAAAAATCAAAACCCTACCTCTTTACATTTCTTGCCAAAAGTAGTTGCATAGGGTTTCCAAATTGTATGTTTTGCTGCTAATTCCACTACTAGCCATTTCCCACTCTCTCACTCCTTCATTCCCTCAATTATTTTCTCCCTCTCTTTACATTCTCATCTACCCATTCCACATTTCCCATATCCCTAATCAACTAACCCTAAATCCCTAATCCCACTATCCCAAACCCTAGTCAAATATCCCCAAAACCCTAATTGCCATCCCAAACCCTAAATATCATACCCTAAACCATTTCATTCCCTAAAACCCTACAGCTAGCATCAAACCCTCCCCTCATCAGTCCCACTCATCCATGGAGGTCAAAAACATGAAGGCAAAATTAGCAAGCTCCCAAGAGGAGGAAAATGAAATTGACCACACTTGAGCAAGAAATTCAAGCTGATCATTAATCTTGGCTTGAGAGAACAAACTTGCACTTGATAAACAATGCTAGAGATGGCTAACAATGAGAAAACAATGTTGAGGCACATGGCCCATCATTACTTGGCGAGAAACAAAGTGTGTAAGGCAAGAATCAGAAACTTGAAGGCCAAGTTTAAGAAGGCATCGAGGAAGCGAAAGGAGCAAGATAGACTTCAGATCTTGGCTGAGGCTTCCTTGGCTCAACAAAACACTTAATGGAGGAAACTCAGCCCAAATTTCAAAAAATTTGGGAGACTTTTTTCAATTTTGGAATTTTTGGGCCAAAACATAGGTTTTTCTACCCAATGTGCCACACCACCTGGCGCTCGCTTTTGATGGGGACCTCATTTTTAGGAAAACTTAGCATTTTTGTATTTTTAATGGAAAAATATGCATGCTCACCAATAGAAAAGAAAGTTTTTGAGCTCCCAAAAAGGTCAAAAACACCCCAAAAATGACCTTTCTACCCCTTTTTGGACACACAGGAAGCAGTGTTGGGAGAAATCAATTTTGGAGGGGAAAATGGAGGCCAAATTCAAAAATTCCACTTGTTATGGAAAGTAGATAGGTAGAAAATTCCAACAAGCACACTTTGAGAAAATTTGGAGACCGGGAGGGCCTCCAAAAGAAGCTAAAAAAAGGCGCTACGCATAGGGAAATCAACGCGACACACTGAGGAAATTTTGCTTAGTTTGACCAAAAATGCTCTGTTTTTCACCTAGTTTCTTGATAGTTTGATTTTTCTTCTTCTACATGTCAAAATCATGATGTAATTTACTGTAATTTTATGGATCTTGATGTAATTATGCTAAATTTTCTCTCATAGAGGTAGATTCATCCATGAAAATGTAGTTTGCAACTGAATGAATGAGTTCCCTAGTTTTTAGAGGCAAGCTGTACCATTGCCTAATTTTTAGTTCTCAATTTAGAATTTGTTGGAACATTTCCTAAAATTATGAGCTTGAACACTAGAGGCTAGGATGAGTTTTTTTTTTCCTATACCTTGTGATTTTTCAGTCATTAGCAAAGGTTGGACTTTTAAGAAAGCTTGGAGCTTCTTTGTATACATTTTTCAGCAGTTTTGGCTAAGGAATAGACCAGGGTTTGCAACACTCTTTGGGATTCATGTGGAATCTTTCTTTGATATTGCGTTTCCTTCTGTAAATGTAAGTTTACATGTGTTTTATGTATGCCATTCTCTCTCTTGTTTCATCTTAACTAAAACAAGCAAGGATAATGGTAGAGTCCATTGAAATTGCAGTGCTCTACCTAGGGTTTGCTTAGTTATTTATGTTTTTAGTTGTTTGAAGAGGATCCCTGAGGTTTTCTTACCCTCTTCAACTCCTCATCTATCTAAAGCTCTCCATTTCATTCAAATCTGAAGTATCAAGTCATTTGCCTATCTTGCCACATTGAAATCTCTACAAAACTGAGCCTCATTCCTGAGACCCAAAAACTGCCTTTCCCTTTGAGCCAACAAAACTTCATCAAATTCAATAAAACCCTTTTGCACACATACCTAGCCTAAAATCAGTCTTCATTCAAGCCATCTCAAGCCTCATTGATCATTTTTGCTGAGATTGATAGGAGAGAGCCCTCTCCCGACTTGGTAGGGCTAGCTACCACGTTAAGCTTGGTTTGATGTTACCCTAGATCCTACCTTTCTCAGCCTGAGGTAGATTTAGGCTCTAACATAGTGGCGACCATACTGGGGAAGAAATTGTTGGTTTGTTAGTTTTATTCATTTTATAAACTATAGATGGAGCTTGAATTTATGCCAGGTCGCCTTCGAAACACTTTCGCATTGCATTAGCGAAAGTAGATAAAAGTTTCTTCAGTCAATCTCTCATCTAGTCTTATAAGTTGAAAATCTAACTTGCAAATTGCCCCAGTAACAAGTATCAAGTTCAAATCTGATTGTTGATGGTGGACAACGATCAGACACTGGAAAGGCTGAAATCATTCATCTGGCGATTCCAAATCAATTTCGAGATTAGATCCAAGGACTCCATTGGAGGATGCACCTGGCCAGCAGAAACCTGAAAGGCCAATATGGAAAGATCACGTATTCAAGTTGGAATTTCATCCAAGACATTATGTTCTTTGTTATAAATTATTTCTTCTCTTTTCCTGGGAATTTCAAGAAGGCTTTGCAAAGTATATTGAATTTTGGAATAGATCCTCGGCCTGCATTGGATTCCTTCCCTTTGAATATTGTAAATACCAAAGATTTGCATGCCTTTGATCTTGATCAAGACCCTTTTTATAAATCTTGTGATGACTATCTTCAAACTGATGAGCCTCAAGAGACCAAGACTGATTCTACAGGTTCTGTACATACCCCACTACCTTGTAAAATTCCAGATCGATACAAGCCTTTGATTTTACCTCCTATATCCCATGCTTTCCCTAAAAATCATGACCAGTGGTAAGTGCAGTGGAAGAGATGATGAAAAGGATCATCAAAAGGAATGAGTATAATGTTCAAGCCCATGGCTTGCTGGTTGAAGAAGAACAAGTTGCTGATCCAGAACATCTTCTTTCTTTTCCCAATTATCATAGATTTGATAATGATTGTTTTATTGATCATCTTCGAGAAGAGAGATCTGTTGATATGACATGTATGCTTGATGATGTCTTTTATACTGATGATTTGCCTCATTTTGATTAGTATGATGATGATTATGTTCTCCAAACAGAAGCTAATCTTGCAGACAAATTAGCAGCTAGTTTGTGGGAGGAAGAAGTCCACTTTCAGCAGCTCGAATAAAATGTTTAGCCATCACATATTAGCTATGGAAAGGATGAGGAAAGTGCAACAAATTTTGAATTAAGTGAAGGATCTTTGCCTTTTCGTTTTGCTTCATTTCAGTTCATTAGAGACAACATTCATGCAATCAGAAATCAACTGTCGACAAGTCTTGATTTTGACCATCTTGAGGGCAATGAAAACCTTGTTTAAGGCTTTTCATATCTAGATTTGCAGCCCCTGAATGCGATTGATTGTCAAGTTGGAGATGAATAATTGGAAGCTGGCACATATGATCATCTGATGCAAGATGATTCCGTACCTTTTTGTTTTGAATCATTTTAGTTTTTGAAGGGAAAACTGCATAGTATATCTTCAAATGAGTAGCCTGTAGGAAATCATGTAATCCCATCAGAAACAATAGATAATGGGTTGCAGCAATATTTTCAAGTTTTCCACGATCCAATAGCTGATGTGTTGGATGATGTCTGCAGTCAAAGTCCTATATGTGAGCTTGAAAAAAGTATTGATACAAACTTGATCCGGTAGCTGGTTTCTTTGTCATTTTCAGCAGGAGTCTCGTCACAAAGCTCAGAACAAAGTTTGCATTCATGGTATGAAGAGAAGAGAAGTAATCCATTGGATGAGCTAATTCACAGTGTGCATGAATTTCGAGATCCTTATGTAGTGTTTTTGGAGGTGGATAGAGAATCCATAGTATTCAACGGATCTATTCACAGTTTTTCATGGGAGTTACCTTTCAACAGTTCTCTCTTGTTGTTCATAAGCAAACACTTACGGAGAATTCAAACAGCAGCCAAAATACTTACTTGATTGCATTGGTTGTTTCATTTCACTTGATCAGGTGATGAATGGAACAACTAGAGTAGGTTGTATTGAATAAGCTCCATTTTGAGCACATTTTCTAGGTTGTCAATTGTGTTTAGGTCTTGAGTAATTTTTTGTTTTAGTCAATTTAAAGATAGTTTCAGGTGAGTGTTGAGTTTTAGCTTTTGAGAGTCTTGTTTCGGTTTTGAATTAGTCAATTCAACTATGAGTCTTGAGTCAAAGTAATTGGTTTTTGGATGTTTTGAAGTTATTGACTCCGTTGCCCAATGGATAAGGCAATGGTTGGCTCTCCCAAAGATCTGCCATTCTTAGCACCTCCAAGGAGCTATCATCCCCATTGGAGCCAATGTTAGTGTCAGTGTTTGCAAACTTCCTCTAGTGATCAAACAAGCTCTTACAAAATGATTTTAAGATGTCAAGGTCAAATTTTGTCATTTTAGTGAGTCTTCAAGCAAATTTGGTCACTAGGTATTAGGTCTAGGGTTTGTTTTCACTCCTTTCAAATTTGTCCAAATGTCGGTCCATGTCACCATTCAATTGAGCGTATCATCATTCAAAGGGTTGTCATCATCATGTCATGTTCCAATGGGTCATTTTACACCTTGTTTATGCTTCAGTTGTGCCTAGGTAAGGTTCATTTCCCTCTCCTAGGGTTTTGAAGGTAATTTCTCTTGGATGGTCAAATCATCAGAAAAACTTGTATCCCAATGTTCATACACCTTCTCCTATCCTTAATGTACCTTATTAAACACTTCCCATCACTGAGATCCACCAAATTCCTCATTCTTGCACAAACCCTAGTTTCTTGCTACAACTTGACAATTTTCTAGGCTTGGCTTGTGTTTTGCCCTTTTGGACCCCTTCCCCTCACTCAATATTTGAAATTTCACTTTCACCTGCTTCCTAACATCCCTCCCTACTTCCAAAAATTTTCTCAAGAATTTAGAAGCCACTTATCCCCTTCATTTCACTTCATTTCGACAAATCCCCTGTTCCACATCGGGATAGGTTTTACTCCAATGATGTTTCTGAGCAAGAAAAGATTAATTTGGGAAAACTCGGAGAGTATTTTGTCCACAATAGGCCAGGGAAGAAATATGTCCTTCAATTTTTACACAGGTGTCATGGTTTTAGAGAAATGTCAAAAATACAGTTGCCGTAGGAGAATTGATTTACCTCTGACCTGACCTTGGCAAAATCGAGATTTCTCCTACCTTGGTTGGGCTAACGAATTTATTGATAACTAAAATGATAACTAGACATAAAGAGCTTCCTAATGAGCTATCATGAGCTCAATTTAGGGTTGAGAAAGACCTTCAAAAGTTGACTGCAACAGCACTCTGCCTTCAGGCAGCCTCATTTTACACATTTTGACCAGTCTTGGGAGATTTCATTTTTGATAGGGAAAATGAAATCAAAATTGAATAATTCCAGTTGGGTTTGAAATTAGACTCAATAATATTTCCAACGAGCTATCCTAATCTTATTTTGGATGCTAGGAATGCCTTCACAAGTCTCCTTCAAAAAGGCGCTATGCATTGAGATGGTGCGACACATTGGGGAGCCCTCTGCAGTGTAAAAAATGAACTGGCGCGACGCATTGAGATGGCGCAGCGCATTGGGATAAAACACCTGAAATCCATTAAAATCATCCTCCAAATGTTGGAAATCTAATCCTCAATGGGTTAGTGTGGAAGCTGAATAGACAAAGTAGTCCAAGAGACCTTGGGATGTGAAACCCAATGGTCAAATAATGTACTATAAATGTATATCATTTGTCAATAAAATTGTACTTGCATGTTTCATCTTTCATATTGTTCTTGCTCCCATGTGTGTTTAACATGGTATTAGAGCTGGTACGTTCATAACCTTCTCAATATTGTGTAAGTCACTTGTTTTTGTGGCCTGTGTAAACCAACGCTTCTATGTCTTAATGAAGCTTGTGGGTTTGTGATCATTTGTTAGGATAATCATATTGCTCATTGAGATTGAAGTCTGAGTGTAGTTCATGAGAATAGAAAAAGTTTCTCATCTATGTCTCTCTGCGTAATTCACATTTGTCTTTTCTTTCTCTTAGATAAATATAAAAAATGGTGTTTTTAACTCCTTTCTGACAACTATATTCCCAGTTGCACATCGCTTATACATCTCTCTGTACATTGACTATTGCACCACATATGCTTTTGAATAATGCATTAATCCTCTGATGAATTCTTTATGTGTAACTCTGAAATGTCTTCACTTATGCATTGAAACCTTGATGGTCATGGTATGTGTTGAACTCTAGTTACAAATCCTGAATTGAAGGTTGTTCACTTTGACACTCTCTCTCTCATACCCTTGGCGTGTTGCAGCGAAGTATATGCAGATCTTGTAGCATGTGATCTCGCACAATTGTTGAATATTTCACTTTGACAGACTCTCTCATTTGCTGGTAGTAGCATCTGACAAATTTGGTGGCCATAGCAGCTGCGTGGTCTCTGACCTCGTCCTGTAGACGGGTATTTGGAATATGCTTGACTCGATGTAATCTTACAGTCATAATGGAGATTGTATAGTCAAAAATAGTCTTGTAGAGCGTTGATTTAGAAATCTAAATAGTAATAACCCATTAAAGATTCGTGCGTTACAGAAATTTCTCCTCCTGGTACATCTACTCTCCAATCGGTAATATCGATGATGGAGCAGTTGTTTGCAGAATTCACAATAACATTCAAGATGGAAAACTGGTAAGTCTGTAGTGTGGCGTGCGTGTTGGTTTATTGGTTCAACTATGCGTTTCATATCTGTGATGATTGATTCACATGAAACGTTACTTTCAATTATGCGTACAGAAATCTTGGGAAATCAATGCGCCCAAATTTGAGGCACATGTTGCACTACCAGACAATCCATATTCAAAACGTTGCATACACAGACTTCATACGTTAACACTGTCTCCATAATAACACTGTCTCCATACTTCCATTTCTAGCTCTGAAATTTTATACTGGTATCGTTGCAGTTACGGTATTATTGCGATATACCACCTGTCCATAACTCCATACCAATTTTCCCATACCACAATATTGTTTTTCCTTCAACACACCTTTATAGTGAATGGCATGTAATAACCAGTGGAATCTGTAACCACTCTCCATATGCGTTAACCATACGCTTCCCCATACTCCACGTAGTTAAGTTATTGTATTGGTTAACAACCGTTTTTTTTTGTAACGTATGGCTTGACATGCTATACATGTTATTCCACTGCGTGCATACCTTAGCCCTCCCTCTGTCACACTGCCTGGCCTGACACCCTGAAGCTTGTCACATCTGGACGTGAAAGTCTTGCTAAGGAAATTTCGATGGTCACATCCTTTAGTTAAGGGTTTTTTCGTATATTCTACTAAGCATGATTTGAAGCTTCTTGAAAGTATAGAGGTTATTAAGGGCAGAATCCGTTGAGCTTCCGCCATTGTTATTATTGATAATAACCAAATTCTTTGGATTACGAATTGGGGTTTTATTAGACACAGAGATATCGTTATCATCAGCAACAACAGCGCCACAGTTTCCACCATTGGCTTGCTTTATGTTGGGGATCTCGACCTTGAGGTCACAGACAGCGAGCTTGCCGAATTCTTTATTCCCATGGGAACGGTGACCTCAGTTCGAGTCTGGCGTGATAGCATGACCCAGTGCTCCCTTGGCTATGGATATGTCAATTTTCTTGAACCTATAGATGATACTCGGGCCATTGACCTTTTGAATTATAAGGAACTGAATGGGAAACTTGTTCGGATCATGTGGTCTCATTTAGACCATATAGCACGTAGGAGTGGAGTCGGAAACATATTTATTAAGAATATGCATGAGCCTATTGGGAATGCAAGTCTTGCATATACCTGTTGCGGCCTTAAAAACATAATATTTAGCTCGAAGACCTGAGAGTTACCTCAACATATAGTAGTGTTGATCAACCCTTATTCCCTGAAGGTTATTCGATGGCATCCTGTGTACATTTCAGAGATTGAGATTTGATAAAATCCTTGATCTGGGTTAACCTTTGTTTGTAAAATTAAGGACAACTCCATGTCAACATTGGCATCACCAAATGCTAACATCAACAGTTGTAGAGGCACGGTTTGATCAGAATTTTGTTGATAACTTTCAACAATTGGAAGAAGGTTTCATAGTCATACCATATTATATCATTAAAGTCTGCCTTTCAAAAAAGGGTCTCACTCTCATATCATTGAAGTCTGGGTTTCACATTCATATCAGGATCTCACTGTCATAAGGGTATTACTATCATTTGGATGTGCAGCAACTTGGCTTTAGTAGTAATGCAGATTTGAGGTAGCAGACTTGTGTCTTCTTGCAAAAGGATGACAGGGGAAAAGAGCATCAGCAGTATAACTACTTCTTGAAATGTAACCTTAGCAAAAGAATCTTCAGATAGATTTGGAAAGCATCAAATAGAGGTCAGCAAAAGAAGGCATACTCAAGCAGTCTGTAAGTGATTGAAGATTCCAGTTATGTTGGTATGTATACTTATCTCTAGCAGCATTCATCTGTAGTATTTGTAATTGGTTTGGCATGAGAGGAAGATTTCAAGATGGAAAGGATATGATATATTGAGAGGAGCGTTAATGGTTTTCCTTCGTGAGAAGGGTAGAGGGAAGCTCTGTATTGCATCATATCTGCAGCTTCCTCTTGGGAACCGCATGAGGGCACTTAGAATGTAAATATCGCAGAAGTCTTGTAAATAATTGAAGATTTGAGCTAAAAAACTAGGGCTCAAAGGGAATTTGACAGAGTGCACAACTTAAGTGTTGTCAGCTCCATTGAAGCAGAAGTGCAGTGGCTTGAAACCGCCATTTGTGGCTCTCCGAACCACCACTCCATGGTTGATTTAAGGGAAAATGTGATTTGCTTTTGCAGTGTAAAGTTGATATATCATGTAGAGCATGTATAATATCATGGTGCGTTGAGTTTATATGTGAAGTGTCATATGAGCATTTGTAATTGATTTGCTTTAGTGAATGTACCGGCTCAAATTAGTATTGGTTGTATATGACATGGAATATTAATTGAATTGATCCATATTTGAAGACTGTGCCACTATATATATATATAT
>APFE030303697.1:0-10029 GCA_000404065.3 Pinus taeda
ACTATCTCTATCAAGATAATACATGAGGTTTTAGAATAAATAATAAAGAATAAAATTCAAATTCAAATCTCTGTAATAAAACATTTTGAAATGTCTTATATTTCTTTCTTATATAATGAGTTTTATAATAAAAAAAATAACAAAGAATAAAATGGCTTACTAATTTTTTATTTGCAAAATTCAAGTCTTATAGAAAATCAAAGATAATTACAATAATACATTATGATTAGATAATTTCTATAATACTGGAAAAAAAAAAAATGATTGATTTTTTTAATTGAATATTGTCAAATGTCAGGTCGTATATAAAATCAAAGATAGTTACTATAATTCATAATGATTCGATAATTTCTAGTAAAAAAAAAGATTAAGGGGTTTTTAGTAATTTAGTAATTTCTTTTTTTGAAATGTCTTATGCTCTCTTTTAAAAATAAAATAAAAAGGATCATTGAGAGTTTCATAATAAATTGTTTTCGAATGTCTTATGTTGGCTTCTCAAATAAAAATAGTAATTATAAGTGAAAATGGATTAATAAATATTAGTTTTATATTATCTTGAGTTCTAAAATTTTTTTGATAATAAATTATAATGTTAAAATAATTTGTTAAATTTTGTTTTTGTTATTGTATAAGGGCTTTTTTAGGTTGGTAGAATTTGGGTGAAAAAGAGACTTATAAACAATTTTATTTTCCACTCTAGTTCTATTGTTATAAGGAGATATGTTTAGCTTGTTATGATAAAATCAGAGTAGGTACCATTTTTTTTGGCAATATTTCGGCTCTTATTAAACCAAAAAATTATTGATATATCTAACTTGTAGGTAGTTGGATATACTCATGGTTTTATGTGACAACTCGAAGATTTGATTTTGAGTCTTACTAAGACTACTCCAATGTATTACCAAATGGTCATTGTTTAAATGAAAAATTATTACACTAGGGTTGATTTTTTGCAAAATGGTAAGCTTTCTAAGTAAGCTTTCTAATGTAAATATGCATGTTTATTTGAATATTAATATTAATAATATAATATTTTGTTGATTTAATAGATATATATCTGAGCTATAACAAACCATTTGTATGTTGGGTGTGTACAATTGTATGTTAGGTGTGTTAAGTGTGTTGTGAATAATCCTATATACATAAGTATTGTGAGATAAAGGTGATATAAGACATCATTTATGACATTTTTTTTGTTAATTTGGAAATTAAATTTCAAATGTAAGTTTTCAAGTTGATGTGACATCAACTTGATAACAATTTGGAATCATCTAATGACAAGAATTTGGAATCATCTAATGACAGTACTTCATCATATTGCACACCTCTAACCTGAGATATCGAGGTATTTTCTAAGCATTCAAAAATAAAACAAGTAAAATGTATTTTCTAAGAATTCAAAAATAAAACAAGCAAAATGTATTTTCTAAGCATTCGAAAATAAAACAAGTAAAATGTATTTTCTAAACATTGAAGAACAAAACAAGTAAAATGTATTTTCTTAGCATTAAAAAATATAACAACTAAAATGTATTTTCTAAGCATTCAAAAACAAAATAAGTAAAATGTTTTCATACTTTATAGGTTTGGTGGCATGGTACTTTAACAATATTTGGTGCATAATGACATAATGGGTATAGGTTTGGTGACATGGTACTCTAACAATATTTGGTGCATAATGACATAATGGGAGCTATTGTATACTTTATAGGTTTGCTGGCATGGTACTCTAACAATATTTGGTGCATAATGGGAACTATTGTGAGTTTGATAAGAAGATTTCATAAATGTCTTAGTGTGGAACATGGAAGTTGTTAGGATGAACTAAGTTGCTATTTGTTTTCCATATTAACATTAATATCACAATTTCTCTCAATCTCGTTCCAAAATGTTGAAGTAAAGAATCTATCAATAATGTCATTCCAAAATGTTGAAATAGAGAATCTACCTAGAATGGGGAGGACCACTAAATCAATATATGTTAGAGAAGATAGTAGACTATGATGAGTTTATGGACATGGAACCATGATAGTGTGATAATGTTGGAGTTGATAAGAAGATTTCATAAATGTCTCTAGTGTGGAACATGGAAGTTGTTAGGATGAACTAAGTTTTTATTTGTTTTCCATACTAACATTAATATCACAATTTCCCTCAACCTTAATGTCAAAGCTAACAACAACATTTAATTTCCATATTAACATAGGTATCACAAGTTCCCTCAACCTTAAACATCAAAATTAAGGTAGAGATTAAACCTTTGATATTTAGATATAAATATGTGCAAATGCAATGTCATATTAACATATATATCAAAGTATTCCCTCAATCTCAATATCAAAATTAGGGTAGAGATTAAATCTTGCCTATTATGACAAAAATATGTCACTCTCACAATTATAACATACAATAATAGAAAACAATCCCTGCTTCTTAAAACATAATTCCTATTAGAAAACAACGTTTTTAAATTATAAAAATCTGAGAAATCAAATGCTAAAATAATTTGCGATAATCCTGCCATGGCTCTAGCATCAATGACAAATCACTCTCCAACAATTCGTTCCTAATGTAGTTTTCATTTTAAAAATTGTAACAAACTTTAAATTAATTTAAGTGCACATTCAAGAGAAGTCTAGATTTAAATAGGCTATTGGAAAGTAGGGTGTCTAAAGAAAATGTAAAAGAATAAAAACATCAGGAATTCCTCTGCAAAAAGCTGCAAAAAGCTGTGAGGTCCCTGCAACTATACCATGATTTACAAACTCCTCCAAAATCATCCACATAAGTTTCGACCCCCATAGGGATGTTAAAGTTGCTTCATTAACGGAAAATACCTTAATATCCAATGATGTTTTCGTTTGTTTTTTTTCCAGATTAGATTGTTAGCAGATTGTCTCTTTTTCTTCTTCTTCTCATTTGATATATTATTTTGCTATATTTTCATAGAACTTTTCATAGAGCTTTTCCATGTAACCTGTTAAACTGTATCAAAATCAAGAAACATAAATTAAATTTAACAATATCAAGTTCAAGAAACATAACTTAAATCTCAGTTGGACACATAACAAAAGGAGCCCACATTGTTATTTGTAGGTTACTTAGAAATTCCTCCTCTATCATCGCCATTTCCATGGCTGTTCTACTGAAACGGTCCCCCTTTAATTCTTGTTTTTGGCGATTTCTTTACCGTTATAGCTACTTGGGAGTTAGTAACCCCTTGATATGCCGATGGCGGTATCAATATGAAGGTATAAGATAGTTCCATCCTCTAATATAGAGAATGGAAGGCACACAATTGCACACGGTGGTAGCTCAGACTTGTTTTCAAAGGGAAACACATTACAAATGTAATTACATTAAAATATTGTGAAATTTTGTATGCTGAAAAGTTTCCATTGACTTGTCTTCTTTACCACGATGGTGAATATAATAGTATTTAAAATTTAAAATTTTGAGATAATTTGAATTTAAAAAGTTTAAATATGGAATGAAGTTGTGGTTTTAAGAGTTTTGATTTATTTGAAATACATATTGAAATTTTGTTAATTTTTTGGGGTTAATTTTTACTTATTTATTAAACAGATATATTTGTTTTGGTTTATTCATATATATTGGTTTTGGTTATTCTGGTTTATCCTCGAAAAACCAGATTAATGGTAAAACTATAACTTTTTTGACATTCAAACATAACTCATGAAATATTAATAAAAAAAGAGAATTTGATTTGTATATTTACAACATAATTGATTATTTAACATGGAAATAAAAAACCAATAGAGAACTAAAGAAGCCTAAAAAACTATGACTAATCATGCATACTTGGAGGTATCTAATAAGTCTACCATGATTGGATCCTTACTACTCTGAGGTGAGCTTCTAAGATCTAGAGGCAAGATAAGGTGGTCTTATATCCACTTTAGGCGCCTATCCAAACTTTTCAAGAATAATTGTAATTCATCCAATAGTAGGATGATTCCCTCCTCGGCCTCAATTACATCTATCATGACTCTACCCAAAAGGATTTTCATTTGCTAGTAAGTGTCCACGGTGTTCATCTATTAATTAAATGTTCCTCTAGTGTGCCCTATGTCAGGCACCCAGTCTGCAACTTCTAAATCAATGAGACAACCATGTTGTCTTGCAATGTCTTGTTCTTTTATGACAATTTCATCCTAAATATGATGAGATGTTTCGTTTCAATATAAATGCACAAAAGATTTAGCTTGTTGTTGGCCTCATGAACCTCCAAAACCTCTATAGTAGCTTGTAACTTTCTTACTTCTAGCTCTTTACGGAGGCATCAATGATAATAATGGGGAAACACATAGATTTCTCGAGTGATGGTGGATTAGTCTAATGATAAAAGGAAGGGATATGGTGATACACATCCTTTTGTCACATTAGGCAAATGACCATCGATTTGGATCTTTCACTATTCACAAATGTGTCCCAAGAACATTCCCCTACAAAGTCTGAATCTAAAATATCTTTAAGAAAGTGGAATTTCTGGATCCTATGGTACAAAACCTTTATTTTGGCTATATTCATAGTTTCCTAGCTAATTGTTATGCATACGTAGAGAAGACAATTAATGTTTGTGCATAAGTACGCACTATCTTCCACTATGACCAGTAAACATGACTTGAAGTATGTAAAAATAAAAGTAAAGTCTAGAAGCATTGTTGGTAGCATCTATCCCAACCAACAAGCTTTGAATGAGTGCCTATTTAGTATTTATCCCTCCGATCATGGAGTAACTCCCCTTCCTTTGTGGAACATCTATCCCACTAATAGTGGATCTCATCCCTTGGAGAATGGATCCATAATTTCCCATTGTTGGCCTATAAAGCTACTACAGGTCGGAAGATTGGGGAAGGATTGTTGGAAGTAGGTTTATGTTGTTGAGATTAGGTTGGAAGACTTCTCTTGTAAGGGGGAGGGTTGGATACTATAGAAGGGACTTGCAACATCAAGGCTCCATGGTTGTAAGGATTTTCTCCAGTTTTATGAATATAAGCAATTGTTCTTTCTCAATTACATCTCCATTGATTTAATTTGTAAAATTTCTTGATCACCTACATAGGTTTTGGCTGTATAATTGATCAGTTTATATATATAATTTATTAATTAGTTCATTTATCTCTTTGAGTATATGTTGTATGCTTTGATCTCTTGTTTGTCTCTTTCTTTGCAGATATATTTCAGGACATTGTGGCGAAGTTGTTGGGAGCGACGAGAGGACATTTAGAGCATCAAAGAGCAAGTGATTGAAATCTTTGAGGGACTTCATCAATTAGTTCGTTAAAAAAGTAAGAGGCCTCTTTCATTCTATTTGCTTTCAGTCGATCAGAACCTATAGAAAGGTAGCAGTTATTGTTTATTTGTTACTAGGATTCTTTGAAGTCTAGGGAGATCACTCTTGCCCGCAAGAGGGATTTTTCCACATCACAAACTGGTGAGTCCACTGGGGAATCATTTCAATCTCTATCTTTTTCCTTGTCTGATATTTTCAACCCACTGCACAAGCCTTCCTTGAGTGTCTAAGAATTTTAGAAATTTGGATTTTGAGTTGGATTTGATTGTTGTGCATACTTATACTTTTGGCACAGTGAACACTTCTGCACATTTACCCTTTAGCAACAAAGCATATTCACACTTGTTTACTCCAGAGCCTAGGCACATACTTGGAACTTTTGAAAAGATCACTTGTTTCCTCTTTAAATCCAAACTTTTTATTTTTTCATGTTGTTTTACACGTATTTGAACCTCTTGTGAGTGTTTGTTAGTCTAGTTGAATGTTATTTTTGTTTTTTCTTGTAATTAGTCTTGCTTTTGTAAATTAGGGTTGAGTCTTGTCTCATGAATGGTCGACCTATGAAGAGAGAGATTTGTTGGTCGTATCGAGTTGGCCGCCTATCTTTCTTCTGTTGATTAAATCAAGTTTTTAGTCCAGACTGCTCTTTTGAAAAAGTTTATTTTGGATATAAAAGTGAATGATCTACAAGATAATTCAGGTTTGGTTTATAAAAATTCTTCTTATGCTTGTTCTCAAATGAAAGATCAATTTTCTATCTATTTGCTGAAGTGTTTATGAACTAAATTAGTTGATGAAAGCAAAGTTATGGCATTCAATTAGGGAAAATTCATTTCTAGTAATTATTGGTTTCTTGTTGCATTGTTTGAATTTCTAACTGATTGTATGAACATACAGATTTCTTGTTTGCTTTTGTTATGGGACAAAGTGAAAATTTAAAATTGTTTTCAATATTCGGGTGATTTGCAATTGGTTATTTGCATTTTAGGGAAAGGGTTATGGTGGGGATTTGAGTTTTTGTTTATATTTCAGTTGAAAAAGTAAAAGACTCTTTCCCTACCTTAGATATATTTTCATTGAAACAAAAAGCTCATATCATCATTTTTTATTGCATTATGATTGCGTCAAGTCATAGTTTCATCAAGTTTCACATCCATTACCTTTGCGTAACAAAAAATATTAAAATCAATCTAGAAAGTTTTATTCGTAGGTCTCTTTTCCACCTACAATAGATTAATTTGTAGGGCTTTGGAATAGGGAATTGAGTAATCTTTCCAAAGCTATAGACAAACACTAGAATCTTGCGATAGGGAGATAAATCCAGTTATTTAAGTTTTTCTCTAGGAAGCTCCCCATACAAAGGAGTTAAGAACGAGATCATATCAGACCTCGTGAAGTGTTCGTACCCACTTCATTAGATATTATACAGTGATTTACACGTATTAAAATGGTGCCAAAAGGTACTTGGGGTGTGACTTGAAAGTAAACCTCCAATTAACCATTTTGAGGTGCTTTCAAGGGTATTGAGCTTTGTTACATTGACCTTGCGTGTACATTTGATCAATGACTGTCCCCACGAGTAGAATTGTTGTAGTTGGTAGCCTTAGTACCATAGTCCTAGGGCTATTACCTTAGTTGATGGCAGAGGGGAAGTCCTGTTGTAACTGGAACAGACGTTGACTAGACTCAATTGAACTTTTTGGAGGGAAATGTTCACTCGAGATGGCATAAGTGAAGTTAATTGCACCAAATCATTTCATTAAGCAGGTTGCCAGTGTAACTAGTTCTACTCGCTCTATTTATAACCACTTTTTACTTTGATTTCCACGACGTTGGATTACATTACCAACTAGTGATTTCCTTGTGAAAAGCTTGTTTGCATGGTTTGAATACTTAGGTTTTTTTAGCGTGTGTTATATTGTTTGTTTTTACTTTTTAGTGACCTTAGGATTGGATTGTGAATATTGTTTAATTTTTTGATAAATTTTAATCCTGGCTTAATCACTAAGACAATCACGTAGAATGCGAGGTCGACCTCCTGAATACAAACCAAGTTAGCTGGAAAAGACAAAAAACTGAAAGGTCAAAGTCTACAGGATCAAAAGCCTAAGACGAACCTGAAACATCAATAAGTTTACAATCGGCAACAATAGAAATCGATTTGAATCTAACTCAGGAAGTAGAATCAGGCTTAGTTCACTCAGATCTAGCGATTATTGAAGTAGTTCACATTGAATATGACATTGCTGAAGTTTCAGATACTGAAGCAATTGAACGAGAGGTAGAAGAACCCGAGTTTGAAGTTTCTCAACATGAATTACCTTCAATTGTTTTAGCTCCTACTTTTGAGCCACCTTCACCTTGAAGGAATCTCATAGTTACAACTGAATTACCACCTGGGTTAATTAGCAATGAAGACGTTACTGAAGAAACATAGACACCTCATTCTGCATTTACTAGTACTGAAAATTTTGAACCAAGAGTTCCTTTATCTTTTTTCCGACTTGACCCTTGGTATTCTACAATTTTGAGTTTTTTAGGTTAGAATTTGTCACCGCCACTTATCCATTTTTATTCACGAGAAAGAGCTATTTCAGAAATTCATATTGGAAGTCGACCCATTGAATCATCTATGTTTACCAGCTCCCCGAAATCATTATTGTATGGTGGTCCATCAGTTCCTCTTAGATACCATTCACTTACTAGGACCTTTTTAGGAGCACCTTCTTCTCCCCAACCTTCTACTTGGTCATCTGGTTTATCCACATCTACTGCTTAGAGAATGACTTCCATGCCTGAAGCATTTACAACATCAGACCAACAAATTCACATGGTTTTTGGTAATTCAAGTAACCCTCAAGTAACCTCGACTCGTGTTTAATACTAGCCTAGGGGAAACCACCTTATCCTCCACATGGAGGACAAAATTTTGCTGGGGGTCAACCTTTCACGAGAACCTATGGTCAGATACCTAAACCCGGTTTAGGTCAACCTATTGTAAATCAACCTTTAAATGGTACTCCTTATACTAGGACGAAAGCTATTTGGAATCCTTCATTTAGTCAACAATATGGTCTAGGTGATCCACAAGTGCCACTTTATCAATCTATTTAGCCTACTAGGAAAACTATTCATCAAATACCTATTCCAGGTATTGCATTACCTGTCTAACAACCTATTCAAGGAATTCCTCAAACACCTATTCAACAACCGATTCAATGACCTATTCAAAGTTCATGACAAACCCTTATTCAAACATCTGTTTCGTAGCCGGTTCCCATTTCTCCTCAGCCACCTATTCCAGGAGTATCACAAATGACCATTCCAGTAACCTCGTAAATATCTATTCCTTAGACTACTCAGGAAATCCCACAGGCTTCCATTTTTCGAACTGTTCCTACAGTCTAGTCTATACCACATATTCCTATCGGAGAACCTGTTGTCCAAACAATGAAAACACCTTCAAGGTCAATCTTACCAGGTTCCACCTTTTCAAGGACAAGTTTTTCAAAGTCGCCCTTTATAAGGCCAAACTTTCCAAACCCACCTTTTCAAGGTCAATTCATCTAAAGTCAACATGTTCAAAGTCAATTTGTTCAAGGTCAACCTTTACAAGTGTAACCTGTACAGGGCTAGTATTATTTATGTAAAATGGGTCAAGATCAACCTTTTAAGAGTCAACTATACCCCTATCATACTTATCAAGTCCCTGCTCAACCTCAACCCAGTATGGTTCACCCTGGTTACCCTGGTCGAATAACAATTCCAACTGCTCAAGCTATTCTAGGATATTCTGGATATCTGTTTCCAATGGTTGGTCTTAACCCGCAAGGTTATTAAACTTTACCGCAACACCTTAGCTGGTAGTTACCGTTTATTGCGACTCTAGATTTACCAAATTTATCCTGGTTAACCAACAATCATATTTATTATTATCCATTTTGGCTGGCGATTCCTACCAAGTCACCGAGTGACATACCTAATTTTGAACACAAATAAGAAGAAGATCCATCCAATCATGTGATGACATATCATCTTTGGTGTGGATCAAATTCTTTAATCGATGATTCCATCCATCTTCACCTTTTGCAACAAAATTTAACTGGTTCGGTAGCTAAATGATACATCGAGCTACCTCACACCTCTTTCCATAACTTTAATTCCTTGGAAACTGTTAGTGTTAGTCAGTTCTTCCTATCACCAGTGATCAAATATCATTTGAAAAAGTTTTGTTAGGAGTCTCAAAGTCACATTTTTTCATGTCAATATGTTTTCAGAATAAAATTTGGTCACTGGTTAGTGTGTCTAGGGTTATTTCTACTCTCTCAATAATTTCACATACCAGTCACTTTCATCACTCAGCTAAGTGTACCATCACTAAGAGACTATCATCATTATGTCATTCATCACCATCATGATTTCATTCAGTTCAGTGTCTCCATTACGTCATTAGGGTTTCAAGGTCACTAAAACTTTCATTTCATGCATAAAATCCAGCAAAGGAGGAGTGGTAATAAGCAAGTATCTTCAATAAATTTTGATTTCAAATGTAATTTTATGTTTTTATATGTAATAAGTACTTCAAAGTTCCAATGGCTGCAGTTCAGAGTTCTAAAAAGATCCAATGTTTCAAGAAAGCCAATAAAGTTACAAAGGTTCAAATTTCAAAGGTTATAAAGTGTCAAGGTTCCAAATTTGAGTTTAAAAGGGTA
>APFE030303706.1:11263-38609 GCA_000404065.3 Pinus taeda
AAAAATCCTTGTTGTATGTTTGAATTTGCAGAGCAGATGAAAAAGTAAAAGAGATGGCGAGTACAAAGAAGACGGAGAGCTCAGGTTTGGGAGGACCTTAAATTTTCTGAATACTACTACAATTTTTTTATGAGGATTTTTTTATTATGAAAAAACTTATTCGTAGGTTCTTCACCCCTCTGCCCCATTCAAGTCAATTTTTAGTCCCAGGGGCCTCCTAGCCTCACTCAAGTCAAGTCAATACACTCAGAGTTATGTTATTGTCTTCTGATTTCCCAAATCGATTTCTCCATATTTCATTTTCCTCGTTTTGTATCTCCAATCAACGTTTGGATGGAGTTTGCCACGTTGTAATTTTCTCACTATATATTTCTCTAGTTGAATTGAGGCTTTTGTGATCCATATCAAGTTTATGAGAAAAAATATTTCGGCGTAAATCACATGATAGTACATTTGTCGACGCGTTTCGAACCAACGAGTGTGGTTCATGGTAGCCATGATCTGATTCTTCAACTTGTCTTGACGAATGAACCACATTCGTTGGTTCGAAACGCGTTGACAAATGTACTATCATGTGATTTACGCAGAAATATTTTTTCTCATAAACTATATATCTCTCATTATCACAATCACTTAGAATACACACCCACGTTTTTACGAATCAAAAGAATCACATCAACTCTGTTGTTATTCACATTTTTAAAACTTATTTCCTAAGAAAGAGTGAGTTTAGACGCTTGGACAATTTTTCAGGATAATAATTGAATAACAAAATTAAATAAACATTAATATTATTTTTAAATATTTAAATTTAATGTAGAATATTAAATTAAATTACTCACTGAATCTAAACTCTATGGAATAGTCATAATCATATACACGGATACGATACTTTTGCTCATTTTTTGTTGGTGATGTTGATTTGAGTTGTTGAGTGATTATATGATTAATTAACATTAATCTCACTTTTAATTCAATGTCTTTCGTCAACATAAACATCCCATACACAACATTTCGCATGTATTACATTCTGCAATTCAATATTATATTATATACCAATATTTTAAAGAATAAACGTAAATGGTAAAAAAAAAATATTTTATTGGGAATAAAGGTTATAATAATTTTATTTTAAATATTAAATAAAAAATTATATTTTATATAAAATATGTATATTTAAAGATAATATAGAAAAGAAAGGAAAAGTGATACTTAATATGATATATAAAAAAAATTTAATAAAAATTAATAAAAAAATCATATAAAAAATTAAATAATATTATATAATAATATATATATATATTATATATATATATTATATATATTTTCAAAGTGAATTTAAATTTATATTAAATTATTTGAAATTTATTAACATAATTTTGAAATTATATTAATAAAAATGGTTAAAAATATTGTTAAAATATATCATCATATCTTCTTAAAAAAGTATAAAAGATATTAAAATTATATTGAAAGGAAAATAATAATAAAAAAGAAGGTTAAGATGAAGTTAGGGCAACAAAATTACAAAAAATGTTAAGATGAAGTTGCACCAACAAAATATTAATAATGAAGAAGCCACAAACTTGAAATCCTCAATAATAACAAATAGAGTAGTCTAACTAGGCCACAATTTTACTCTAAAAATAGTGGAAATTTCAGCAAGATTTTGAATAAAATTCAGTAAAATTTCCGGGAAATCTAGGTTACAATTGTCAAGCTTCATGATTTTGTGTGTCCCGAGGGTTTTTGATGGTGCTAAATCAACTTCCACCATCAAAAAATATTTTGTGTGCCCCGAGGGTTTCTGATGGTGCCGAATCAACTTCCACCATCAAACAAGTATTTAAACAACCTAACAGCTGGATTTAGTTCCCGGATAGTAAGTGCGTTATTCAAGATATAATCGATCAAGGAATTAGCAACGTTCCTTTAATCATTTAATCGAGGGATAAGACTAGGTTGTATATCTTATTGTATTGTCATGAATTAAACATATCAGACTAAAAATGATTGGGATATTGTCTTACTCGTCTTTCTAGAGCAAAATCTTATTTCCTCTAACTCAATGTCTTGGGAAATAATGGTCCAATTCCTAGCACATTATTCATTGGAAAGTGAATTTTTCAAAATAAAATCAAGCAGAGAATGAGCAATGTTAGTTTGATCATGGATCCAAAAGTTAAGGTTAGGTTGTTCTCGAGACTGAATTGTCATGGAACTAATGAGATTTCAAAAGATTGAGGGAACTACTGAGATTTCAAAAGATTGAGGGAACAAATCGTTCACTAGTATGGTCACCAAAAAAGATGTTGATGTTATTATAAGATTAACAAATCAACTCCCTCGAATATCGTTCTCACAACGATGTAATGAGACACGCTAGCTCATATATGAAGGGGTGTGGGATTATTTTATGTATTTTATGAGTTTTCTGGATTTTTATCAAGTGTAGAAAAACAGAGTAGCAATTAAAATAGTTGTATATACATTAAATACAATTATAATTACAATTGAAAAAAAAAAAAAAAAAAAAAAAAAAAAAAAAAAATATGCAACATATAAATAGAAAATTCAAAACGAAAGATTAGACAAAAGAAGCGAACTAATCAGAGCCCAAGGTTTTGTACAACATAAGTTGTTATAATTACAAACAAGGAAGTAAGCTAATGAGGATTGGGGCAACAACCTTGTATCATGTAGAGCATAAACTACCAAAAAAAAGTAAATAAACTGCTGAGAAATAATATAAAACAAATAAGACATAGAGAGGTATATAAACAGGTATTTGATGAATCAATGGTTAATTTTTATTGAAATGAGACAAAGTGCAGCCAAAATTCTAAAATTCAATCCTTTGTGAAGACTTTTGACTAACCCAATCAGGGTATTGCAATGTAAAGCTATCATATATAATAATTCGAGCAAGAAACAAGAGTAGTAGCAAAATGAAATCCTTCAAGCGAGTAAGATGTGGGCAACTTTTTTTCCTCAAATAACTAGTTGTTAGCACTGGCAGTAGATTAGCTTGACCTTTAAATAACAATAAAAATAATCAGAAAGACACAATACACCTAAATAATAGTTAGTAATTTCAAAAGAGTCACCTAGCTTGTTGCTTGTAGATGATATAGATTTGTTGTCACCATCAGGATTAGCTTCAGAGTTTGTGAAAACTATAAAAAATAGTGGCCATAAGTTATAGCATACCTCTCCCTCAACCATTCTCCTTTTGCCTTCATAGATTTATCCTCTTTTAAGAAGGCTTCAAGCAGTTTTGGTAGTTTTTGTTTAGGCTTAAAATGATTAGTTTCTTTAGCTTTTCTAATCAAAGTTGATTAGATAAATAAGAGGAGAAAATTTTAAAGGTTGTTAAAATAATTAAATTAAGATTAGACACTAATAGGTGGGACCCTCTATAATCCATTTGATCAAGTTTCCCTCTTTATTTTATCATAAATAGTCATTATGTGTTATTTATATGTTGACCTTTTTCTTTTCAAATCAAATTGTTGGTTGTAACATATAACACAAAAAAATAATTAACCATCACAAATAAACAACCACTGCATACAATTCATCATTAAAGTAATCATCACATAAACTAAAAAAAAATGAGTCCTTGTACCTCCATGCTCCTTGCTACTCCATAAAACTCATATCCAAGTGGTACCACAAAATACAAAGCATAATATGCACATAAATATAACCATTCTCCTCAGATTGATAATTTGTCAAAATGATAAGCATAGTATCCGGTGATCAATTTAGACAGATAACTTCACCTCATAAACATATTAACACAATTGCAAGCTAAATAAGGTAACTTGCACTATAGCATAAGTGATGTGCATAAAAAGGAACCCTGATCATTTCCTTTTCCCATGAGAAGGAGATGATTCTGCTTATTGCTCCTCTTATTGTGGGTGTGAAGTGACTGAGTGAGATGGTGTGTGAGGAACCAGGGGGTGAGGCTTATGTTTTCTTTTTCTTGTTCACAAGTAACTGGCATGGGAATGACTGGGCATTTTGATGGCTGAGCAATAGGACCAACCATTATTACAAGCTGCTTAGAATTTTGATGTGCAAAAGGAGTATGATGAGTATTAGGGGTGTTGTAGGAGGAGTGTGAGCTATTCGTGAGGCATCATATCATAAGTGTGATATGTGGGATTGGTGAGGGGGATTAGGTGGTGAAACAGTGGGCCAACCATCTATAGATTGCACAGATTGTGCAGAAATCATTGGTCCCCAACCATCATTATTTGCGTTAACAGCAAGGGCAGAAACATGTGGGGGAACAAGAACGCCCATAAAAGGTTGTTGTACCAAAGGAGGTTGTTATGTTTGTGATTGTACCATAGATTGAGGTTCTATCTAGCCCAAAAAATTAATAACACCATTGTTAAGCAATTGTCTTAGTTCTTGGGGATCTACATCAAAGTGGATAGAGGCCCTTGGTCTCCTATCCATTCTTACACCAAAATGTTGATCTCTATTTCCGGTCCTTCTTCCCCTGCCTCTCCCTTTGTTCATATTAAAAAAACTCATTCTGCATAAATGAATGACTAATTATACACATGCGACTAATGATTCTGTTAGCTCTGTTACATGTTGCTGATGTTCAGAGGATCGAAGTGGGCTTGGTTCTTGGTTTTGCTCAAAAGGAGCTCATACCGATCACTTTCACCTTCCCCTCCACCTCTTCCATCCTCCTTCCACCTCCATTTCCCGGGGATTTCTATCAGAAATCTTATGAAAACCTTCATCCTTAAGCCCCAAGCGCTAAAGTTAAAATCACATATAACCTGCAGTCATATACTCGCACGCCTTCATAAACCCTCAGAAATCTGACAGAGCCCCTTTTTAGCCCCAATCCTAAGCGTGAAGCTCAAGCCTTCTATAAGACCCGACCATATAACTTGGCGCTTTTATTTCTCAATCGCAATCGCAATCGCAGCTTTCGGGAGGTCCTTTATAAGCCATGTCTATAACAACACCGATGGTCGATTGCCAATTGCCCCTACCAGATGCGATATGATTATAAACTGTTGTTAATGCCTCCATCAGGTCCAGACTTCAATCGCTATCGCAAATCGCATATGTATAAAGGCTTCCCCCTTGACTTCCTTCGATGTGATATTGCGATCGCGCCTCCGTCGTCCGATCAGTCCTGACGATCCAACGACCCAAGCTCAATCGCTGATCGCAATCGCATCCATGTGTGTGTGTAAAGGCCCAAACCCCTTGTCTTCCTCCGATGCGATATTAAAAGTAGTTAATTCTTTATCGGGTCCGGGCTCCATATCGCTATCGGCAAATCGCATATGTATAAAGGCTCCTCCCCCTGACTTCCGCTGATGCGATATCGCGATCGCTCCTCCACTGTCTGATCAGTCCCAACAAGATCCGACGGCCCTCGTCCATCCCGATCTCATACCTCCCGATACCTTCTGCTCAGATATTGCTACCGTCCATTCACTTGATCCAGTGGCTGATATCTGTTCCCATCATGTTCTTTCATCCACCATGTAGTCTTCGTGTCCTCGACCTGTACCATGCTTCCGAAGGACAAAGGTGGCCAGTGTTAGTACTCGGCACCTTTCATCTCCAACCACTGCATTCAAGAAATAGAATGGCCGAGAACGAGAAGTACCAGCCTCGAGCAGATCAAAGCATTTATCAGTTATGGGGCTTCTTTTATACAACACTCCACCTACTCAAGAAGGACAACAGAGCAGCAGAAAAGATCAAATTCATTCATTGAAGCAAGCAGATTGTAGCAGAGACTCCATCAGAGAGTTAAAGCGGTTGGTGGTCCATTATGACCCCTCCACACATAGAACAACAGAATATCTTTGTAATGAAACTCTATATATACCCAGAAAATAGATGTAATCAGGGTGGATGGTTGTAGTTTTGATGTAAGGTTCAACTTCTGGAGACCGTAACTACTTTGATACTTGCAGCATCTGGTCTTCATTTTCAGCTAATACAAGCTTCTTTTGCTGTTAATTGCTCACTTTCCACTTCTATTCTGTTCTAGGTTGTGCCTGTTATGCAGTTTTCATGTACTCTTGATCTTTTGCATTAGAGCTGTCATCCTACCTCTATGTTGAAGTCTTGCATGTATTATTGAATCTGTTATGCAGGTTTCTGTTAACTTAGTGCCAGAGAGTTGTCATCCTGTCTGTGCATTAGGAAATATATTTGTATACCTCTTTACTGGTTGCAGTCGGCCATCACATGGTCTTATGCATCTGCTGGTGTGGTCAGTATTCTCCATGTTCACCTAATCCTCAAACTGTGAGTAATTGGTGGTCTAAAGCCTTGTAGTCTGGGGGTGTTCACCCAGATCTGGAGTTAAGCATAGTAGAAGTGGTTATCTGGCTTGGACAAGCATCATTCCTTCCATTCATCCATTTCCAACATTTTGTTGAGTTTGTAATGTTCCCGAGCATCTCCGAGATACAACCTAGGAGAGTTTTTTGGGGTGATAACATTAATTGGCGCCATTGCCGGGGAGAGAAGATTGAAGCTCAGCTTCCCTAGGAGAACGACATAGTTCTAGATTTTGGTCATAGACAAAGTCTAGGCACATTTCTGGTTGTAATCATCTATCTAGCGACTCCACATTGTAGTTCTGGCTCAGTTTGTGAGGCATGCTCGAAGAAATCCTCAGAAATCACCAGTTGAACTAGTGCCTGACCCTGAGAAGATCGTTAAGTAGAAGAAAATTTTGCAGAAAGGAGCATGAGGATCAGGTAAGCCTAAAAAATCCCATGTATCTCTGCGAGTGAAGAAATCACCTTCAGAGATTCATAAAGCTCCTGTTCATTCATTTCCCTTTTGGATTTCAATCCAAAGAAAGCATCCCATGCTGTCCATCATATTCCTCTGTCTCTGTTATCCATTTCATTGATCCATACTACTCAATCTACCAGTATCCTTCCACCCACCTCAGTCATGGCAGGCCAACAAGCTCCCACAAAGATAGAAAGATTCGTTGCTGCTAGGTATGGACCTTTGGTCTTGCCTGTCCCTTTGAATGCCATGCCTGCATGAGATTATCAGAAATGTATGCCCAAGTTTACTGGTACAGAAGGAGTAACAGCTGAAGAGCACCTTGAGTCCTTTTATAGCTATGATGATAACCTGGATATCAATGAAGATGATGTGTGGATGAGGGTTTTTGTCTAAAGCCTAGATGGAGAAGCTAGAAAATGGTTCAGAGAATTAACCCCTAGGTCTATAGCAGATATTGAGGCCTTAGATGATGTGTTCTTAAGGTATTGGGGGGATAAGAAAGATGTACTCTTTTATCATACTGAATTTGGGAACTTGCAGAGGGAGAATGGTGAGTTGATGTCCAATTTCAACAAGAGATTCAACCATATGTACAACAAAATACCATATGAAGTGAAACCCACCCCTACTTCTGCTATGATCACTTATGCCAATGCCTTCGATTCTCAGTTCTGTCTACTGTTAAGAGAAAGAAGATGTGCTTCTTTGCTTGATATGCAAGATGCAGCCTTTGAAGTAGTATCAAACATCATAGCTACAGAGAGGTTCAGAGGTAATGCTGATAGGAGAAGATAGGGAGGAGAGCTCTCATCATCCTCAGATCTTAAGATCGATAAAATGGCCAGGATGATAGAGTCATTAGCCTCTAAATTTTCCAAATTAATGGCTGAGCAGCATTATGAGGAAGCAGGAGCTCCTAGTACCTTTGCTCTTCCAAAGCCAAATCTATATAGAGGAGCAAAGGAGCAGCTGCAGATTTTGCAAAGAAACAAAGATGCAAACGAAGACAAAAGGGTGAAGACCCTTTTTCAAAATATAGTCATGGAAGAAGAGCAGTTTGAAGAAGAGGATGAGGTCCATGGTTTGGAAGATAAGGGTAGTGCCCCTTTCTTAACTTGAGCTGCTTATGAAAGGTCATTATCCAGAGGCACTTCTCGTGAGTTTCTTGTACCTGCAAAACAACAAGCTTATTAGCAGAAGCAACCAGTAGTAGGTCCTACCATCCTCAAAGAATCTAAGCCTAAAGCCATCCCAGCTTCCAATGACTATGCAGATCTGCAAATTGACCGACCTGCTGTTATCTCCAGCCCAGTGATCAAAAAGGGAGAAGAAAGCTCCCCATCATCTTATGTTTCTCTATCTGCTCAAGTGACAATCCCTCACAGTTGCCTCCTAGACACCGAGGTAGGTCACAACTCGATGCTCAAGGCTGATACTGATAATCTCAATCTTGATATTCTGAAGCCTACCCAGGTGGCCTCCACAAAGCTTGGAAGGGCAGCTTGCTAGATCACAGAGGAAGAGGATGCATGGTTTTGGGACACCTCCTTGGATGTGGATTATTATAAGGAAGATGCAGGAGTAGATGAAGTCCTTGTGTCCCTCGCACAAGAATACATTGGTTCACCCATTCATATTAATTGTGCAAGCCACAAATGACACAGGCAAGTACACAGCAACCATTGTTATTTAGTAGGTGTACAAAGGCTCCCATGAAGAACATCCAAGGATGAGAGCATACAAAGAGGGGGTGAAATACAAACCATCTCTACCTGATAAGGTCAAATGCCCTAAACTCTTTGAGGTAGAGGATCAAATCAACCCAATTTTGCAGATCTTTGATGAACCAACAAATAGACTGGCCAAGAAGAGGGGAAACAATTTTGATGGTCCAGTAGATGGCCAATTTTTGAAGATTTATGTTTTTTTCGAGCCTTAATGATTGTAAGCATGTTCTTTTACAGGTTTTAGCGTAGACTTAATTAGACTCCATGCCCAATGGAATACTAGGCAATGTTTTTAAGCTTGATTTGTATGAAGGCATTGGTATGCACTTCTTGAGACCTCACAGGGAGGATCTCATCCCCAGAAGGAGCCAATGTTAGCTCTGCTACATGTTCCTAATGTTCAGAGGACCGAAGTGGGCTTGGTTCTTGGTTTTGCTCAAAAGGAGCTCATACCGATCACTTTCACCTTCCCCTCCACCTCTTCCATCCTCCTTCCACCTCCATTTCCCGGGGCTTACTATCAGAAATCTTATGAAAACCTTCATCCTTAAGCCCCAAGCGCTAAAGTTAAAATCACATATAACCTGCGGTCATATACTCGCACGCCTTCCTAAACCCTTCAAAATCCGACAGAGCCCCTTTTTAGCCCCAATCCTAAGCGCAAAGCTCAAGCCTTCCATAAGACCCGACCATATAACTTGCGCTTTTATTTCTCAATCGTAATCGCAATCGCAGCTTTCGAGAGGTCCTTTATAAGCCATGTCTATAACATTGCCGATGGTCGATTGTCGATTGCCCCTGTCGGATGCGATATGATTATAAACTGTTGTTAATGCCTCTGTCGGGTCCGGGCTTCAATCGCTATCGCAAATCACATATGTATAAAGGCTTCCCCCTTGACTTCCTCCAATGCGATATTGCGATCGCTCCTCCGTCGTCCGATCAGTGTCGACGATCCAACGGCCCACGCTCAATCGTTGATCACAATCGCATCCATGTGTGTGTGTAAAGGCCCAAACCCCTTGTCTTTCGTCAATGCGATATTAAAAGTAGTTAATTCTTTATAGGGTCCGGGCTCCATATCGCTATCGGCAAATCGCATATGTATAAAGGCTCCTCCCCCTGACTTCCGCTGATGCGATATCGCGATCGCTCCTCCACCGTCTGATCAGTCCCGACAAGATCCGACGGCCCTCGTCCATCCCGATCTCATACCTCCCGATACCTTCTGCTTAGATATTGCTGCCGTCCATTCACTTGATCCAGTGGTTGATATCTGTTCCCATCATGTTCTTTCATCCGCCATGTAGTCTTTGTGTCCTCAACCTGTACCATGCTTCCGAATGACAAAGGTGGCCAGTGTTAGTACCCGGCGCATTTCATCTCCAACCACTTCATTCAAGAAACAGAATGGCCGAGAATGAGAAGGACCAGCCTCGAGCAGATCAGAGCATTTATCAGTTATGGGGCTTCTTTTATACAACACTCCACCTGCTCAAGAAGGACAACAAAGCAGCAGAAAAGATCAAATTCATTCATTGAAACAAGCAGATTGTAGTAGAGACTCCATCAGAGAGTTAAAGTGGTTGGTGGTCCATTATGAGCCCTCCACGCATAGAACAGCAGAATATCTTTGTAATGAAACTCTATATATACCCAGAAAATAGATGTAATCAGGGTGGATGGTTGTAGTTTTGATGTAAGGTTCAACTTCTGGAGACTGTAACTACTTTGATACTTGTAGTGTCTGGTCTTCATTTTCAACTAATACAAGCTTCTTTTGTTGTTAATTGCTCACTTTCCACTTCTATTTTGTTCTAGGTTGTGCCTGTTATGCAGTTTTCATGTACTCTTGATGTTTTGCATTAGAGGAGCTATCATCCTACCTCTATGTTGAAGTCTTGCATGTATTATTGAATCTGTTATGCAGGTTTTTGTTAACTTAGTGCTAGAGAGATGTCATCTTGTCTGTGCATTAGGAAATAGATTTGCAGACCTCTTTACTGGTTGCAGCCGGCCATCACATGGTCTTGTGCATCTGCTGGTGTGGTCAGTATTCTCCATGTTCACCTAATCCTCAAACTATGAGTAATTGGTGTCTAAAGCCTTGTAGTCTGGGGGTGTTACCCTGTCTGGAGTTAGCATAGCAGAAGTGGTTATCTGGCTTGGACAAGCATCATTCTTTCCATTCATCCATTTCCAACATTTTGTTGAGTTTGTAATGTTCCCGAGCATCTCCGAGATACAACCTAGGAGAGTTTCTTGGGGTGATAACAGATTCAATGCCATTTGTTATTTCAAGATCGAAACATTGAGCTTGAAGAAAAAATAGAGGGAAAAAGTAATCAAATAAGGATAGGGAAAAACTTTGTATGTAGAAAGATGAATCCAGGCAATAACATGAACTTTTAAACAAAGTTGATGGTCAATTCGAAGTAGATGCCTTTTCTCCTTTTTTATTTTACAAAAAAAACAAATGCCAACATATATACGGAATCATGAGTCTTTGTAATAAAAATAAAAGTAAGAGAAACAACATAAAGGGTCCATACCTTTTTTATTTTATGATAACAAACTTGTAATGGAGGAGTTGAAAATGAAGTGACACATCATAATCAAAATATCCCAACAACAAAATTATACAATTTTTAACATAAGGTTGAATCAAGAACCCTAATGTAATGGTCCATTACGATTTGACAGTAAAACTCTTATGGGTTTCCTCATAGGTAATTGTAATAAGAAAAGGGCTAAAATAGACTCAAAGAATGTTTAACAAAAACAAAACATAATGGCTCAAGAAACATATAAACCATCAATTGCGGGTTTGTTTATTCAGTTGGAATGTGTATTCAAATTTTCCAATGACCACACCAAATGAAAATCTGAGCAGTTCTCTTTGCATGACCTTCACATGGGTTCTGTGCTCAAGACCCTGAGGCCCTAGAGTTCCTGCATCCAGTTAATTAGAGTAAACAAAGAACAATACACTCGATGAGGAATAATAAAAATAAACCCATTTTTAGCCATAAACACAAATTGTAACAACACACAATATAGCGAGATGTGTTGACAGTTCTTGAGGGAAAATAATAACATTTTTGTTCAGGCTGGTATATTGTAAGTAGGGGTTAATCCCTATTTTTTAACTAACAACTACATTCACATAAACTGCCATGACCATTATTGTAACACCTAAGTAAATGCCAGACCAATTAGCCCAAGGCTCAAAGACCTCAAAGGCTCCAAGTCTCTAATGCACAAGGACTAAGCTTATGAAACCATGCAAATATTTTCTAACTGAACCCTAAGAGACACAAAACCCAACAAACAAATTCTATAATCGCCCAAGAAAGACCAACATGCATACATAGTTCACAAACAGTCAAGGGGAAGAAGCTAAAAGAGGAAGGAAGAAAAATCTATGTGCTTCACATGAAAACAATGGTGGTGTGTAGATACATACCTGGTGCAATGTGTAAAGAAGAAACTGAGTTTATACACTCAATTCCATCGCGTTATTGAACCATTGAAGCAATGAAATTTTCTACCAGCATCTCATGAAACAAACCTCGTGGGGTAACGATATTTGCAACATAATGAGTCAAGGCATCAGAGGGTTTTCAAAATTCCAAACATCGAGAAAAGAACTGAAGGGTGGAAGAGTAAATGCAGGAGAAGAGAGAGGTAAGTATTGAGTTTCCAAAGTATAAAATTTACGTCTCAAGGAGTTGACTTGGGTCTACAACGTGCCACGGAAGAGTTTCCAACCAATGAAATGATCAATCAAACAAATTAGAATGGGCCATATCGCTTACCCCATCACTCTATCAACTTAAATCAAAACACTGCATTAAGGAATGATGGGATGGGCATTGTATTGGAATGTGTAACATTTAATTAAATTGAAAGTTTTTTTCCGGAAAACAAATAGTTGCAATACTAATCTATGGAGTTATGATATATTGATTCTGGAAAACAAATCGCTGAAATGTCACTCAAACATATGTCAATCAGAGGTTGAAATATTTGATAGTTGGCGTGCAAGATATATAACATTGGAAGTCCAATTGTTGTATGCTACATATAATTTACACACAACTTTACAACATACTCACATACCAATTACCATAATGTTCACAATGCATAAATTTATAATCTTATATAAAATGTGCATTCTCATGCTCTTAAACAACAACTTCAACCACCCTTCAATCATACCATAAGCCATATGATCACATATATATCCAAGCCATAATACATAGCTCTGATGCCATACAATTAATCATAATAAGTTATTTCTTGAATAATATTATTTGAGAGGCATATCTTTAAGAGAGTTCCCACCTATTAGGCCTTTTAACAAGACATATTATTTAAGGGGAGGATTATTTTAGGCGTCAAAATGGTTTGTGAATTTTGTTAGTATTGACCATCGTCAACGAATTACAATATTGATTTGACAATTTTTTCCAGTATTAAAAAAAAATACTAAAACGTTACCAGAATGAAAATATTGATTTCAAAATTTGTAAAATTTTGTAATTGATTTAAATATATATTTCATTGATAATGAAGTTGCCATAAAGAAGACAAGTAAAATTGGGGAAATTGTTAGGAAATTTTATTAAATCTTAACCGATAATAATTTGTTAATGAGCAAAAGTAAAACATTTGAAAGATTCACTATTGGTGGTCTTTTAACCCCATCCAAAAATCGAAAAGAAGAATATGGTAACTCTACAAGAATTTAGAAATCAAAATAATTCACATGTTTGGAGGACCTTAGACTCTCTTAATAACGTCAAGCTATTTTAATACTGTGTTTTTGTTTCCTTATTAGCCTTCTTTGCTCTTGTGCCTCACATAAGTGGTTTGTACAATAGTGGATGCTCTGAATCTACCAGCCTTGGTGCATGCCTTATGATTGTCATAGAAGGGGGACCCCATAAATATGTAATAAAGAGCATGTTTCTTCTTCTATTCAGTACAACCCTAAGAACACCACTTATGCATCTTACATTACTCAACACCTGCAAGTAGCAGCAATCACCATAATTTATATAAGCATTTAATCCATCAAACAACAACTTAAATCATTATCATACAATTACTTGTAGTAAGTCTCACATATTGACTACTAATTAATTGGTTATAGCAGGCATGATAATCAATCTTCCATCGTACAACTAAAAACAAAGACCTTTTGCTCGGCCCTGGTAAAGGAGGTTGAGGTGTGTAGAGTCTGTCTGAGGAGTCATTCCCATTGTATGAAATGGTTGTGGACAAGGAGGATAATAGTTCATCTGCAATGGTTTGGTTTTTGCATCCCATTCAATATCACACCATTTTGGATCTCTTGTATTTAGCCCTAGGATTCTATCAATTAATGACATAAATGACATCCTGGATAAACTCGTATTCAGGAACTCAACGACAATCCTGCCATGGGTTCATTTCATTTCAAAAATCTTCTAGGCAACTGTTTAGTTTGAAATTTCATTTCAAAAATCTTGTGGGAAACCCTTTAGCTTGAAATCTTGGGCAGGCTAATAGCATTTGAAATTTTCGCACAAAGCTAGCATTGAATGTTATAATGGAGTTATCTTATCCTGCAACACTTGTGATCACATCTGGAGTCAAAGTTGTAAAGAAAGCTACCAAAAAAGCTGGAGTAGAGCGGCCGGTAAATAGAGGGACCCTGGAGTTGTCAAACATGATCATGGTCATGTATGTATGGTGGGCATGCCATCAAGTACTATCATGGAATTTTTGGGATACCTATTGGTGTATTAAATAACCAATAACACGATATTATTGCTCATTGGTTTGGAAAATTGAAAATCTAGTTTATTGACTTGACTTGAGTGAGGAAGAGGAGCAAAGAAGGTTAATAAGGAAAATAAATCGCAATATTACTAGAACTTGAGGTTATCAAGAGAGTCTAAGGTCCTCCAAATCTATGAATTATTTTTCTTTCTAAATTCTTGTAGAGATGTCATATTATTCTTTCTGATTTTTGGATGGGGTTAAAAGGCCACCAACAATGATTTTTTCAAACATTTATTTTGGCTCATCAACAACTTATTATCAGTAAAGTTTTAATAAACTTTCCTAACAATTTCTCTATTTTTAGTTGTCATTTTTATGGCAACTTCATTATCAATGAAATATACATTTAAATCAATTACAAAATTTTACAAATTTTGATCTCAATATTTTGATTTTGGTAATAGTTTAGTGTTATTTTAAATACTAAAAAAAATTGTCAAATCAATATTGTAACAACAGGTTAATCGTATGATATATCCTTTTTGTCAAACTTGTATTGGAAAAAATATTTATTAGGCTTGTCATCGCCGGAAATTATCCATAAATTTCCTTAATAGACGGGGTACACTCAATTTTCAGAGTGGAAAGCTTTTCCGAAATTTACATTCCCAAGAGAACATTCTCTTAATCATGTCAGATCCACAACTTTTCAATATCTTTCATGTCATATGAGTCATTGATATCTTGTCAGACAATCGTCAACCTACGCAAAATATTTTCCCTCCTGTTGATTGACTAGGATGGCGAGCTACCCATTGGATGTCTCTGCCACCTCGGCACTCATCCGTGCTACTATGGAGGTAGAATCTAAGAGAACTAGGGCAGATATACACGGCAGTCAAAAAACGCCACGTTCACTGGATGCATGGCAATCTATGTTAGATGCTGGGATTATGCCAGATGTTAATGAGAGACCCCTCGATCCTTTAGAGGAGGGTCTAGTACAACATCATCGTCGCTCCAAAAACCACCCCATTAAAACATCTCCACCTCCTCTCGCTCTAGCTTTGGATAGTGAAACTCTGGTTGATCGTATATCTAATCTATAAAAGAGAGCTCTAGTTGGCAGATGGTACTTTTTAGATAGGGAAGACTCTGATTCACATAATTGGATTGAGAAGAAATGGAAATCAATGTTAAGGTACATACCTACGGTCGTTAGGTTTCTCAAAGGCTAGTATAGTTTCCACTTCCTAAGCCATGAAGATTTGGAAAAAAATCCTAGCTATTCCATGGATTCATGGAAAAAGTTTTTTGGCCCTCCATAAATGGTACATTGGGTACAATCCTCTTTGTAACACCCCTTCCAATAAGCTATTCTGGGTCAAACTACCAGGACTCCCTCTAGAATTATGGACAAAGCAGGCTCTGACTGACATTGGGAATGCCATAGGAAAATTTATATACATGGACCCCCGCTATCTGGGTGCACAAGATAAAAGAGTGGCATGGATCCTCATGAAGAAAGATTACAGAGGGGGCTTCCCTGACCATATAGAGCTGCATTGGGGTGACATCCTTCTACATCAGAGGTTGGATTATTGTGGAGTCCTATTTAGATGCACCTTCTGCCATAGGAACGGTCATATGTGACAACAGTGTCCTTTGCGGCCGGGCGTGTGCTTACATGGGAAGAGATGCCATAAAGGGATCATGGGACCTCAATCAGATTCTGGGTGTAAAGGGTGTCAAAGTCAAAAAGGAAAGGAGACTTCGACACATAACAACCCTATAAAGCATTCAGGTATTCTCTCCCATCAAAATTTCTAGCCTTCATATGTTTTTGGATCTTCCATATCTTTGCCCATTACTATTCCATCATCTTCGATAAACTCAACAAAATCAGATTTTCCAACATCTGACAACCCCCCAGCTTATTTGTCCCATCCTCCCCTAGAGCCTGATATTTTACAAGACCTTCCTATCCCGGGAGCGGCTCCTCATCCTTATCTCGATGTTCCATCCACCTCACATATAGCTTATGTTTTGACTCAAACCCCGCCTTGTCAGCAATCTAAAGGAAAACAACCATTTCTTAGTGTTACTCCTCCAAATTCTCCAACTGCCTCTCTGACAAACTCGGTGGGGAATGACCTAGACCTCCCTCTAAAATAGAAGACCTTAGATCTTCATACACTCACCATTCATAAACCACAAGATAGTTCATCTCCCCAAATTAGTCCAAATTCTGTGGGGAATATCACAGTCCGGAGAAAGCAAAGCCGAGGAAGCCGCCACTTCAAGGGATGGACCAACAAAATCCATTTCTCTTCTCCCATAGACAGATTTCTTGTTGACATTCCAATAGTGGATATATCTCCCTCTCAGGCCCTTAGAGCACGGATGCCTGAAAAAGACTTGCGATGATGTGCATCATATCCCTAAACATTATGGGTCTAGGGGCTACCCCTAAATATCTAGCTCTCAAAAACCTCCTGAAATCAATACATCCGCCCATAATCCTTATCCAGGAAATGATGCACAGTGTACCTGATACCATATAGTATTTTCGAAAAATGTACCCATCCTGGCACATATCTGCTACTCCTGCTATGGGTCTCTCGGGAGGTTTGGCAGCTTTTGGGACATGGTAAGAGTCAGAATGAAAACTTTCAAATGTTTTGCGGGTATTCTCCTGGAAGGGAACATTCGTGGCATGATAGGATATGTATATATCTTAAATATATATGCTCCATACAGAGAAAAAGGGGCATTATGGAACCGATTCATATCATCTGGTATTATGGATCTCCAGTCCCTCATTATTGCATGAGACCTAAACTACACTATCAGCATAGATGAGAACTGGGGATGCTCTAGGAAGATTGATTCTATGGCAAACAAAATACAAAATGCCATCATCACAAATTATTTTGTAGATATATGCCCAGAAAACAGATGTAATCAGGGTGGATGGTTGTAGTTTTGATGTAAGGTTCAACTTCTGGAGACTGTAACTACTTTGATACTTGTAGCGTCTGGTCTTCATTTTCAGTTAATACAAGCTTATTTTGTTGTTAATTGCTCACTTTCCACTTCTATTCTATTCTAGGTTGTGCATGTTATGCAGTTTTCATGTACTCTTGATGTTTTGCATTAGAGGAGCTATCATCCTACCTCTATGTTGAAGTCTTGCATGTATTATTGAATCTGTTATGCAGGTTTTTGTTAACTTAGTGCTAGAGAGCTGTCATTCTGTCTGTGCATTAGGAAATAGATTTGTAGACCTCTTTACTGGTTGCAGCCGGCCATCACATGGTCTTGTGCATCTGCTGGTGTGCTCAATATTCTCCATGTTCACCTAATCCTCAAACTGTGAGTAATTGGTGGTCTAAAGCCTTGTAGTCTGGGGGTGTTCACCCATGTCTAGAGTTAAGCATAGTAGAAGTGGTTATCTGGCTTGGACAAGCATCATTCCTTCCATTCATCCATTTCCAACATTTTGTTGAGTTTGTAATGCTCCCGAGCATCTCCGAGATACAACCTAGGAGAGTTTCTTAGGGTGATAACAGATTCAATGCCATTTGTTATTTCAAGAATGAAACATTGAGCTTGAAGAAAAAATAGAGGGAAAAAGTAATCAAATAAGGATAGGGAAAAACTTTGTATGTAGAAAGATGAATCCAGGCAATAACATGAACTTTTAAACAAAGTTGATGGTCAATTTGAAGTAGATGCCTTTTCTCCTTTTTTATTTTACAAAAAAAACAAATGCCAACATATATACAGAATCATGAGTCTTTGTAATAAAAATAAAAGTAAGAGAAACAACATAAAGGGTCCATACCTTTTTTATTTTATGATTTTTAGAACAAAGTTGTAATGGAGGAGATGAAAATGAAGTGACAAATCATAATCGAAATATCCCAACAACAAAATTATACAATTTTTAACATAAGGTTGAATCAAGAACCCTAATGTAATGGTCCATTATGATTTGATAGTAAAACTCTTATGGGTTTCCTCATAGGTAATTGTAATATGAAAAGGGCTAAAATAGACTCAAAGAATGTTTCACAAAACCAAAATATAATGGCTCAAGAAACATATAAACCCTCAGTTGCGGGTTTCTTTTATTCAGTTGGAATGTGTATTCAATTTTTCCAATGACCACACCAAATGAAAATATGAGCAGTTCTCTTTGCATTACCTTCACATGGGTTCTGTGCTCAAGACCCTGAGGCCCTAGAGTTCCTGCGTGCGGTTAATTAGAGTAAACAAAGAACAAAACACTCGATGAGGAATAATAAAAATAAACCCATTTTTAGCCATAAACACAAATTGTAATGACACACAATATAGCGAGATGTGTTGACAGTTCTTGAGGGAAAATAATAACATTTTTGTTCAGGCTGGTATAGGGGTTAATCCCTACTTTTTAACTAACAACTACATTCACATAAACTGCCATGACCATTATGGTAACACCTAAGTAAATGCCAAACCAATTAGCCCAAGGCTCGAAGACCTCAAAGGCTCCAAGTCTCTAATGCACAAGGACTAAGCTTATGAAACCATGCAAATATTTTCTAACTGAACCCTAAGAGACACACAACCCAACAAACAAATTCTATAATCGCCCAAGAAAGACCAACATGCATACATAGTTCACAAACAGTCAAGGGGAAGAAGCTAAAAGAGGAAGGAAGAAAAATCTATGTGCTTCACATGAAAACAATGGTGGTGTGTAGATACATACCTGGTGCAATGTGTAAAGAAGAAACTGAGTTTATACACTCAATTCCACAGCGTTATTGAACCATTGAAGCAATGAACTTTTCTACCATCATCTCATGAAACCAACATCGTGGGGTAACGATATTTGCAACATAATGAGACAAGGCATCAGAGGGTTTTCAAAATTCCAAACATCAAGAAAAGAACTGAAGGGTGGCAGATTAAATGCAGGAGAAGAGAGAGGTAAGTATTGAGTTTCCAAAGTATAACATTTACGTGTCAAGGAGTCTACAACGTGCCACGGAAGAGTTTCCAACCAATGAAATGATCAATCAAACAAATTATAATGGGCCATATCGCTTACCCCATCACTCTATCAACTTAAATCAAAGCACTGCATTAAGGAACGATGGGATGGGCATTGTATTGGAATCTGTAACATTTAATTAAATTGAAAGTTTTTTGCTAGAAAACAAATAATTGCAATACTAATCTATGGAGTTCTGATATATTGATTCCGGAAAACAAATCACTAAAATGTCACTCAAACATATGTCAATCAGAGGTTGAAATATTTGATAGTTGGCGTGCAATATATATAACATTGGAAGTCCAATTGTTGTATGGCACATATAATTTACACACAACTTTACAACATACTCACATACCAATTACCATAATGTTCAATGCATAAATTTATAATCTTATATAAAATGTGCATTCTCATGCTCTTAAACAACAACTTCAACCACCCTTCAATCATACCATAAGCCATATGATCACATATATATCCAAGCCATAATACATAGCTCTGATGCCATACAATTAATCATAATAAGTTATTTCTTGAATAATATTATTTGAGAGGTATATCTTTAAGAGAGTTCCCACCTATTAGGCCTTTTAACAAGACATATTATTTAAGGAGAGGATTATTTTAGGCATCACAATGGTTTGTGAATTTTGTTAGTATTGACCATCGTCAACGAATTACAATATTGATTTGACAATTTTTTCCAGTATTAAAAAAAAATACTAAAACGTTACCAGAATGAAAATATTGATTTCAAAATTTGTAAACTTTTGTAATTGATTTAAATATATATTTCATTGATAATGAAGTTGCCATAAAGAAGACAAGTAAAATTGGGGAAATTGTTAGGAAATTTTATTAAATCTTAACCGATAATAATTTGTTAATGAGCAAAAGTAAAACATTTGAAAGATTCACTGTTGGTGGTCTTTTAACCCCATCCAAAAATCGAAAAGAAGAATATGGTAACTCTACAATAATTTAGAAAGCAAAATAATTCACAGGTTTGGAGGACCTTAGACTCTCTTAGTAATGTCAAGCTATGTTAATATTGTGTTTTTGTTTCCTTATTAGCCTTCTTTGCTCTTGTGCCTCACATAAGTGGTTTGTACAATAATGGATGTCTGAATCTACCAGCCTTGGTGCATGCCTTATGACTGTCATAGAAGGGGGACCCCATAAATATGTAATAAAGAGCATGTTGCTTCTTCTATTCACTACAACCTAAGAACAACACTTATGCATCTTACATTACTCAACACCTGCAAGTAGCAGCAATCACCATAATTTATATAAGCATTTAATCCATCAAACAACAACTTAAATCATTATCATACAATTACTTGTAGTAAGTCTCACATATTGACTACTAATTAATTGGTTATAGCACGCATGATAATCAATCTTCCATCCTACAACTAAAAACGAACACCTTTTGCTCGGCCCTGGTAAAGGAGGTTGAGGAGTGTAGAGTCTGTCTGAGGAGTCATTCCCATTGTACGAAATGGTTGTGGACAAGGAGGATAATAGTTCATCTGCAATGGTTTGGTTGTTGCATCCCATTCAATATCACACCATTTTGGATCTCTTGTATTTAGCCCTAGGATTCTACCGATTAATGACATAAATGACATCCTGGATAAACTCGTATTCAGGAACTCAACGACAATCCTGCCATGGGTTCATTTCATTTCAAAAATCTTCTAGGCAACTATTTAGTTTGAAATTTCATTTCAAAAATCTTGTGGGAAACCCTTTCGCTTGAAATCTTGGGCAGGATAATAGCATTTGAAATTTTCGCACAAAGCTAGCATTGAATGTTATAATGGAGTTATCTTATCCTCCAACACTTGTGATCACATATGGAGTCAAAGTTGTAAAGAAAGCTACCAAAAAAGCTGGAGTAGAGCAGCCGGTAAATCGAGGGACCCTGGAGTTGTCAAACATGATCATGGTCATGTATGTATGGTGGGCATGCCATCAAGTACTATCATGGAATTTTTGGGATACCTATTGGTGTATTAAATAACCAATAACACGATATTATTGCTCATTGGTTTGGAAAATTGAAAATCTAGTTTATTGACTTGACTTGAGTGAGGTAGAGGAGCAAAGAAAGTTAATAAGGAAAATAAATCGCAATATTACTAGAACTTGAGGTTATCAAGAGAGTCTAAGGTCCTCCAAATCTATGAATTATTTTTCTTTCTAAATTCTTGTAGAGATGTCATATTCTTCTTTCTGATTTTTGGGTGGGGTTAAAAGGCCACCAACAATGATTTTTTCAAACATTTTATTTTGGCTCATCAACAACTTATTATCAGTTAAGTTTTAATAAACTTTCCTAACAATTTCTCTATTTTTAGTTGTCATTTTTATGGCAACTTCATTGTCAATGAAATATACATTTAAATCAATTACAAAATTTTACAAATTTTGATCTCAATATTTTGATTTTGGTAATAGTTTAGTGTTATTTTAAATGCTAAAAAAAATTGTCAAATCAATATTGTAACAACAGGTTAATCATATGATATATCCTTTTCGTCAGACTTGTATTGGAAAAAATCTTTATTAGGCTTGTCATCACTGGAAATTATCCATAAATTTCCTTAATAGACGGGGTATGCTCAATAGTCAGAGTGGAAAGCTTTTCCGAAATTTACATTCCCAAGAGAACATTCTCTTAATCATGTCAGATCCACAACTTTTCAATATCTTTCCTGTAATATGAGTCATTGATATCTTGTCAGACAATCATCAACCTACGCAAAATATTTTCCCTCCTGTTTATTGACTAGGATGGCGAGCTACCCATCGGATGTCTCTGCCACCTCGGCACTCATCCGTGCTACTATGGAGGTAGAATCTATGAGAACCGGGGCAGATATACACGACAGTCAAAAAACACCACGTTCACTGGATGCATGGCAATCTATGTTAGATGCTGGGATTATGCCAAATGTTAATGAGAGACCCCTCGATCCTTTGGAGGAGGGTCTAGTACAACATCATCGTCGCTCCAAAAATCACCCCATTAAAACATCTCCCCCTCCTCTCGCTCTAGCTTTGGATAGCGAAACTCTGGTTGATCGTATATCTAATCTATAAAAGAGAGCTCTAGTTGGCAAATGGTAATTTTTGTATATGGAAGACTCTAATACACATAATTGGATTGAGAAGAAATGGAAATCAATGTTAGGGTACATGCCTACGGTCGTTAGGTTTCTCAGCGGCTAGTACAGTTTCCACTTCCTAAGCCACGAAGATTTGGAAAAAAAACCTAGCTATTCCATGGATTCATGGAAAAAGTTTTATGGCCCTCCATAAATGGTACATTGGGTACAATCCTCTTCATAACACCCCTTCCAATAAGCTAGTATGGGTCAAACTACCAGGAATCCCTCTAGAATTATGGACAAAGCAGGTTCTGACTAACATTGGGAATGCCATAGGAAAATTTATATACGTGGACCCTCGCTGTCTGGGTGCACAAGATAAAAGATTGGCATGGATCCTCATTGAGAAAGATTACAGAGGGGGCTTCCCCGACCATATAGAGCTGCATTGGGGTGACATCCTTCTACATCAGAGGTTGGATTATTATGGAGTCCTATTTAGATGCACCTTCTCCCATAGGAACGGTCATATGCGACAACAACGTCCTTTGTGGCTGGGCGTGTGCTTACATGGGAAGAGATGCCATAAAGGGATCATGGGACCTCAATCAGATTTTGGGCATAAAGGGTGTCAAATTCAAAAAGGAAAGGAGACTTTGACACATAACAACCCTTTAAAGCATTCAGGTATACTCTCCCATCAAAATTTCTAGCCTTCACATGTTTTTGGATCTTACATATCTTTTCCCATTACTATTCCATCATCTCCGATAAACTCAACAAAATCAGATTTTCCAACATTTGACAACCCCCCAGCTTATTTGTCCCATCCTCCCCCAAAGCCTGATATTTTACAAGACCTTCCTATCCCAGGAGCAGCTCCTCATCCTTATCTCGATGTTCCATCCACCTCACATATAGCTTATGTTTCGACTCAAACCTCGCCTTGTCAGCAATCTAAAGGAAAACAACCATTTCTTAGTGTTACTCCTCCAAATTCTCCAACTGCCTCTCTGACAAACTCAGTGGGGAATGACTTGGACCTCCTTCTAAAATAGAAGACCTTAGATCTTCATACACTCACCATTCATAAACCACAAGATAGTTCATCTCCCCAAATTAGTCCAAATTCTGTGGGGAATATCACAATCCGGAAAAAGCAAAGCCCAGGAAGCCGCCACTTCAAGGGATGGACCAACAAAATCCCTTTCTCTTCTCCCATAGACAGATTTCTTGTTGACATTCCAATAGTGGATATATCTCCCTCTCGGTCCCTTAGAGCACGGATGCCTGAAAAAGACCTGCAATGATGTGCATCATATCCCTAAACATTAAGGGTCTAGGGGCTACCCCTAAATATCTAGCTCTCAAAAACCTCCTGAAATCAATACATCCGCCCATAATCCTCATCCAGGAAATGGTGCATAGTGTACCTGATACCATATAGTATTTTCGAAAAATGTACCCATCCTGGCACATATCTGCTACTCCTGCCATGGGTCTCTCGGGAGGTTTGGCAGCTTTTGGGACCCGATAAGAGTCAGAATGAAAGCTTTCAAATGTTTTGCAGGTATTCTCCTGGAAGGGAACATTCGTGGCATGATAGGATATGCATATATCTTAAATATATATGCTCCATACAGAGAAAAAGGGGCATTCTGGAACCGATTCATATCAACTGGTATTATGGATCTCGAGTCCCTCATTATTGCATGAGACCTAAACTACACTATCAGCATAGATGAGAACTGGGGATGCTCTAGGAAGATTGATCCTATGGCAGACAAAATACAAAATGCCATCATCACAAATTATTTTGTAGATATATGCCCAAATAAAATCTCTCCAATATGGGATAATGGTCGATCAGGTTATGCATATATTGACAAAAGACTGGACCGCTTTTTAATTCATGAGCAATTATTGGATCTGTTGGGAGACATGCTTATCTGAATTGGATCGACAAAAATTATCAAAGTTCTATGACTGTATCAAATCAGGACAGAGTTCAAAAACTTGTGAACAAAGAGCTATCAAGAAGGACCTCTGGATAGTGGCAGTTTGTAGCCAGCAAGGAATGACGAGGACCTCGGTTAAAGCACGCTAATCGAGGCCCATGGAGACCACGCAGGATGCAAACTAGAAGTTAGGAAGTCCGGATCAAAAAACGGAGGTCGTTTCTGATGCGTGATTAGCGCTCGCTGGGCAAAACCCCTCAAAATGGAAAGGCCCCGAGCGCTCGGTCACAAGGGAAGCTGAAAACCATGGGAAAAGCGCTAAACCGAAAGGTGGGTCCTGCGCTCCAAAACCGGTGGAATATCGGAGGCGCGTTGGGCGGTAAGCGGAATTTTGAGGAGACTCAGCGATGCCATACAACAAACGACGCATGTCCGGTGGATGAGAGAGAAAACCGCTCTCATCGCAGGCTAACATCCGAGCAAGTCAACCACGCGATAAGAGCGAACACCGTAGGATCTGGGGTCTCCAAATCTAATGGCCGAGATTGTGCCCGATGGAAAACCGAATTTGGAGGGAGAATTAAGCTGCAGCATATAAAAGTCTGAAGTCTAATTTGACCACTGAGTTGGCGGATGAATCATTTCACAATGTAACCAAAATACAGAACCGTTTGAGGAAGAGCTGGCGCAGTTCATGAGAGCACAAGTGGCCACTTCCCTGTGAGATGTTACACAGTGGCGATGACGCAGAGGCAGGGAACTCCAAACGAACAATAGTAGACGATCTGAAGAGATGGAAGGGGTAGCGAACAATCAGAGAATGGATTGGCTTTAAGCCATGAACAGACAGAGAACAAAAAAAGTGAGAGAGCACTGTGAGAAAGAAGGAGATAGTGAGACAGAGAGACAGAATAGAGAAAAAGCAAGAAGCAGAAAACAGAGAGCCGAGCTGACCTAAGGTAGCATCGAGCAAACAGAATTAGGCTTGAGAGGTTCAAGTAAATCCCTGAGAGGATATCTATCAGGAACTAAGTGCCAAATTAGACTCATCCCATTCAGGCCAGTTGAGGTCAAGACTTGGTAAGGAAGAGTCTGTGCACTCTAGTGGCTTGGGGAATCCAAGAACCACCCTACTAAGCGTTATCTGTTTCAGGAGACTCAAATTGAGCTCCTCACTGTAAAAACTCTGCTTTAAAGACACAATAAAGAATGCCACCATTGAAAGCTGGACCGGAGATGTAGCCCAGGAGGATTGGGTGAACTCTTTATTAATTTGTTGTGTTCATGCATTTGCTTACTGTGTTTCTCTTACTGTTTTCCATTATCCAGTGTTTGTGTATTTTGCAATCTGATTGATCTGTCGCCTAAGATAACATAGACACACACCAGCACATGAGTTTGTAATACCTTCATTCATTAATTAATTAACTGTGATCACTCACGAGTGATTTTCAGATCAAGTGGTATCAAAGCTTTAGGCTGTTAAGGTTAGACAAGCTTGTGTTGGATTTAGTTGTTGAATGCTAACTAGATCAAAGCTCAAATTAGGAGAAGGATAGTTGGTCGAAACTAATCCTGAAATTGGGAGAGTCTATCCTCAGAAGACAATGTTAGAGGAAGGTTCTATGGGGCCAGACCCTCAATTCATAGATAGTTTCCTAGCCATAAGGTCCATGGTAGAGGAAATGTATAAAGAATTTAGAAAACATAAAGATGAAAACTCATCAGGCTCTAAACAAGATAAAGGAGAAGAAGAGTCTCACTTCCATGACCACTCAAAAGGAAAAGGGAAAGAGGAAAGCTTTCTCACACCTCCTAATAGCCCTAAACATAAAAAGAAGGCATCTTTGATTAAACTAGATGTTAAATTTGATTTACCTATATATGATGGAGAGTTGAATGCAGAAATGTTGGACAAGGATTAGAAAAATTGATGTTTATTGCAGAGTGGAGAGTATCAATTCAGATAAGAGCAAGATTCAGCTGGCAAGCCCACTCCTTGGAGGCACTGCCTTGGTTTGGTGGGAAGGCAGGACCCAAGCTGACATGAAAAGACATGGTAAGACTATCTCTGTCTGGAGTGAATTTGTTTCTGCAACCAAAAAACAGTTCTATCCATTGGCCTACATGCAACAAGCTATGATGAGCTGGCAAACTCTTCGACAGTTGAAAGGGAAAAGTGTACAAGGATAAATCCAAGAATTTAGAAAGAGAGCATTGATTCTAGGAATCTCATTAGACTCACCTGAGACTCTGTTGAAGTACATCGGTGGTCTACACAGCTACATGAGGCACACTATCCTCATGTTTAATCCCACTAGTATAGATGAGGTATCTGTACAAGCTACTCATCTAGAAGCTAGAGGAAAGAATGGAAGTCCAGAAGTTTGGGGGTCATCCCAACCCATTGCAAGCAAGAATAAGGAGAAAAGAAAGTAGAAATGGAAAGCAAGGAAGGCTAACACTGCACAGAAGAGCAAGTCTTCATGCACCCACTGTAAAAAGGATGGGCATGATGATGAGAACTGTTGGATTCTGCATCCGGAGCTGAGACCTAAGAAGTTTGAGGGCAAGAAGAAGAAGACTGTTGCAGCTATTCAGAAAGATTTTGGGTCAAACTCAAGAGATGAAACAACCATTGCAGCCACAGGTATAAGAGGTAATAATTTTGAAGCATCTACTAGTAATTCTACACAATATATTATTGATGAAGAAAATGAGAGAAAAAGACATGAGCTTTTCCATATTCGAGTTATTTCCAAACATCAAAGATTGATACATTGTTTGATAGTGGCTCACAACTAAATTTAATTTCTGAAGCAATTGTAAAGAAGCTGGGATTAGTAACTACACCTCACAAGAAACCATACCCATTAGGATGGTTAAATGATAAAGCACAACTACAAGTGACTA
>APFE030303707.1:0-11188 GCA_000404065.3 Pinus taeda
TGACACCTTTATTTAAAATTGTTGAAAAATTATTTAAAAAAAAGATGTTATTCCAACATCAACACTTCACATTTTTAGAGTGTTTTTTGCACAAAAAAATTAGTTTTCATTGCCATTTTTAAAAAATGTTGAAGATTTATGCGAGGAAAAAAATGTTATTCCATTATCAACATTTTTTGTTTTTGCACAGTTTTTTCATGGTTTTTGGGGGCTTTTCGGCTAGAGTTCTTGTTTTCAGTTTACAGTTTTCGTTTGATAGTTTACATTATTTTATGCTTTGGTTGTAACAACAAATGGTTGAAAGAAAATAAATGTTAAGAAACAAAATTGTTCACCTTGGAAAATAATGATAAAATGGAAATGGAGGCATCCACACAAATAAATGAGGAAGAACTTGTCAACTTAGAAGAGCAAGAAATGGAGGTCGAAATTGTGCACACCAACAATTCAAATAGGTGTAAAATATATGTTTATGCATTGGCAAATTGTTAGCACTTCAAACCCCAAAAATTGTAGGTTACCTTAAGAAGCAAAAGGTCGTGGTGTTTATTAACTCACGTAGTAGCTATAAATTCATTGATAAAAGATTAATAGAGCACCTCAATTATTTTGCGTATCCAATGACACATTTTCAAGTTTTGGTTGATACTAAAGGGATTATTGATTATGGGGGAAATGATACAACATTAAACTATATATGGGAAAATATAAATTGGAAAGCCCAATGTATACCGTTCCCATTAGAGGTGTAGCCTGATGGTTTAGGGTTTTAATGGTTAAGAACATTAGGTACGATATCTACAAACTATAATGAATTATTCATGAGATTTAAATTGAAAGGAATTCAACATGAACTCAAAGAGTTAAAATTTGGACCTTCTCGAGTCAACAACTCTTATAGAAAAGAAAAAATCTTAAAAAAGGGCAACAACAATTTTTTGGTTAAAATTTATTATATAAAAGTTAAGTAAGAAGATGAAAATATTCTAGAGGAAATAAAACACACCTTGGAAAAACACTATCAGTTCTTCCAAAAAATTCCTTAAGGTTTTTACCTCCTCCTAGAGATTTTGAACATCAAATCGAGCTAAAACCTATAAGTACTCGTAATAAAAAAGATTATAGATATTCTCATCAACAAAAGGGGGAGATTAAGAAAATGGTGCAAGGTATGAAAGATTTATGTATTATTCAACCTAGTATGAGTTCAATTTCAGTTCCAATAGTGATCGTGAGAATGTGTACTAATCATAGAGATGTAAACACGGGTGGAAGGAGGGGGAGAGATTCTTATAAATCTTGAAGGAGAAAAAGAAAAAAAGTTTGCATGGGGACTGGGTAAAATATTGAATAATCTAGCCGAGATGTATGGCTTCTTTCTCAACCTATAGTTAGCCAAAGAGCAAGACATTCCTTCCATTGTCTTTTTGGGGGACTTACTAATTATAACCCAACTCCTCTAATCGAGCTCCCTCCCTAAGGAGAATCTGCTTACTCTCTTCCTTCAAAGAATATATGGCATCCTTGGGACATTTTCACACAAATCTTATTAGCATATACTTTGCAATCAAATCAAAGAAGCAGAATTACAAGCCAACATCACATGTCAGTTGGACAAAAGGAAATATAAGGTCAATGGTTCCCTCAAATGGATGGTTATTCGATGAACAATTTAACTCAGGTTCATTGTCCACTCCATGTTTATTGAAATATGGAATGGATAGAGGAAGGGTTCAACCTATATGGAAGGCTCTTCTCGTATTTTTGGGAATAAAGCAAGGTTCAAACTACATGGATCGATTTGAATGCACTTCTGGAATAAGACAAGGCTCAAACTATATGAATAGAGGCGAATGTACTCTTTGCACATCGTTGAAGCAGGCTCGTTGGAATAGCCATTTAACACCTCCAGGTGGCGTCCTTCACAAGTCTTGTCACATGAGGTGCCAGGTTCCTTGAACGAAGTCTTGAGGTGAATTTACTTAAGTCTTGTGCTATAGATCATATCCAAACCACCATTTTATCCTCTCTTAGGTTTCTTACTAGTCTGGATGGACAATATATGGCATAAAATCATGGAATTGGCGCCAGGAGAATCTCCGGAAGTGTGCAAACATCTGGAATCATAGTCAACATTCATGAGCACTGAGATCAAGCATAAGTTGCAAAATTGGAAATCTAATTATTTATATGGATACCCTGGTGGGAAGTGCTATATCAAGAGGAATTTACAGGATGGTTTTGCGATCCTTCTAATTTCCAGGTGGTTTCTGGCTAGGGCGCCCCTCCTACAACCCAGGAACTAAGCTTTGTTGCACTTAGTTAGTCGAGGTCCATCCTTCAGTTAAAAAAATTACAAGCTCAGGTGGATTGGGAAGGCAAAGGACAACTCAAACTCTCTTAGGTCAGCAAATTGGACAGTGACAATCGTAACTGTTGCAATTTCCAAATTTGACTCTCAAAATTCTTGTGTTCTCAAGGAAATTGCTCCAAAGAAAAGGGAAGGCCCTGAGGCAAATCTATCAGGCCAATTCAATATTCCTCTCACTCAAGTTTGCTTCCTCGTGGTGAGTTAGTCTACCCTCTAGCTTTTCTTTCGAGACCCATGATGTTAATAGATTAGGTGCTCAGGGAGCCTCAACATGGAGTCTTACATCTCATCCTTTGGACACTTTGAAACACATTTGATGCCATGACTGCAAGTCAACCATGAATTGTCATTGTCACCTATGCCTACACCCTCCATTGGACTGGTATGAGGAAGTTAATGATCTTCACCAACAAATTTTAGCATTGATAGAGGAAGTGCAAAGACAACATGCTATAATTAGAAAATTGGAAGACAATATGGACTGGGTGTGTCACCAATTTGCATATCTTTAGACTCAAAGAAAAAACGAGGACAATAGAAGTACAACTAGTAGTTCCCTTATCAGTCCCATGAACAAAATGTCCATAATGTTATTATGAGAGAATCGTAAGCTCATCTGTATGCACCTGAAGACACTCAAAGTTAGTGATTAACACACACAGAGGTTACATTTTCAGCTGAAAGTATCATGAAGACCAAAAAACAAAATCTTTCGTAAGGTTCAAGTTAAAAAATTGACTTGCACGGGTGCACCATTGTTGGAAATTAACAACCGTGTGGCCTTTTCTTTGATAATCGCGTGGTCGCAAAAAATCCTAGTCAACACCTCAAGCCGTGAACTTGCTTAAGAAATGCTCCAACTCTTAATATGATGGGCTAACAAATTCAATCCTTAAGCCCCAAGAAGCCTTAAAGGAAAGGAGATGGTAGCTCTCATCTCATTTATGAGGAAAACAACTAGATTGATGAGCCAAAGGAGGCAAGGAGTGTCTAAAACATTCTGTAAATACAAGTTCACGGAGAGCCAAAAACAAGAAGTAGTGCATTGTTATGTTGCAAAAATTGCTCCCTAGCAATCAAGCATATTATTGTGAGGAGAGTTCCACCATTGAGAGTGTCTTCTATGCTTCTTTGAAAGAGAAAGAGCTTGCAAAAGAGATTGAGAAAGGAAAATCCTTGTTAGAGTTTTTGAATACCATTGCTCAAAAAATTCTCTTCAAGTGTCTTTGGTACTTCTATTGTAACTCTGCAACCATTAGCAGTCAATAAAGATGATTCTTTTCCTATACCTTTGTTTATTTGGTTTTCTTCATTTAGCTTGTTTATGTGTTATTTAGTGTAGTTTTAGTTTTGTTTTGTTCATGTAGGCTTCCATTACTTCCAATATTTTTTTATCCACGTTTGTCCACTAACAACATCAGTTTGCTTGTTTTTTCCTTGTTGGTAACAACCAACTCCAAGGACGGTGCTTTTGGGATCCATAGTCAACAAACACACCAATTCAAAATGTTGACTCCACTTGTTGCCTTTTCTTTGATCTAATTGGTTGTTTTGCAGGACCTTTCTCTCTGCATTTACACTTCATTTTGCATGTGTTATTTATCTGGAATTTTGCAGGCCCTCTAAGACCTGTTATCGGCTCAGAAAGAACCTCTGTTTAAATTTTCGCACCAGTCACATAGATTTTACCATGGACATATGCGTAGGTCATGCATATATGCAACACATAACTTACACGACACACAAAAAAAACTCAAAATTTCATTGTAATTTCTCTTTCCTGAGTGTTAGGTGGCCTTTAGTGAACTACCTACACTTCTGCAAATATCTACAATTTAGATAAGTTGTTTAATTGCTTTACTAACCACTATTAGTAGGGAAATTGCTTATTTTTTACTTTGAAAATTTGCATAAAAAACATAGCTTGATTAGGAGGAAAGTAAGTAGCCCTAATCCACATATATTTTCAACTTTTTTTGCTCTTTTCATAACTCACATCACATAGCTTGATTAGGAGGAAAGTAAGTGGCCCTAATCCACATATCTTGTCAACTTTTTTTTGCTGTTTTCATAACTCACATCACATAGCTTAATTAGGAGGAAAGTAAGTGGTCTTAAATCCACATGTCTTTTTTACTCTATATAGTGACAATCCTGGGCTTGCATTTGAAAGCTTTCTCAAAACACTCGGTTTTCCATCTCCCTTTAGGCTCACATAGTGTAAATAGAAAAGAAGAAAGTGGCCCATTATCCACACATTATTTCTTTTCTTGCAAGGAATAAACACAACATAACATAATTAGGGGATTTTGTAAAGGATCAATGCATATCCACATCACTCCACAGTTTGTATGCTCACCATTTCACTTGATCACACTTTGCACTACACACACTAAACTATTTTAAACTACCAAGGGCACCCACATTCAACATATTTTGTACTTATTTGATTTTAGCTTACATTTTTTACACTCTAAAGTGAATCAAGACTCTTTAAAAGCAACCATAACTTGAACACATTAAATTCCCCACAAGGCCATAAAAGAGTTTATAGTTTAGGTTAGGACCATTGGGGGTAAGCAACCCATAAGACCCCTTGGTCATTTTACATTAGAGGAAATTTCAGCTTAAAAATGCCCATGAAATTTTTACGTAATTTCCATGTCATAATATGTAAACCAATCAAAATCCTTTAAATTTAAAAAGAGGTACATGTCTTAAATAATTTTAAATTGTTTAATTTGGGTATCCGTGAAATATTTTATTATTAATTTGGGTATCGGTGAAATTTTTTATTATTAATTTGGGTATTTGTGAAATATTTTATTAATTTTATTTACCTAACTTACCATATGGATTAGAGTATCCAAAAAGTTATTAATGCAATGTAAAAATTATTGATATGAATGAAAAAATATATATTAAAAAAGTGGCCCATTTGACATTAATAATCATGCCCAAAAAAAGTTTATTTCTAAAATATAATATATATAGTTATAATTAAATATAAAATAGTTAAAAAATTAAAAGTAATTAAATAGAAAATATAAAATAGTTAAACAGTTAAAAACATATTCCAAAAAGGACAAATTCTAAGATTCCAGCCAAAATATAAAATATATAATTAAATATAAAATAATTAAAAAACATATTCCAAAAATGACAAATTACCCGATTTCCGGCCAAAAATATAGAATATATATTTAAACATAAAATAATTAAAAAGTGTATTCCTAAAAAGGACGAATCACTGTATTCTAACAAAAAATATACAATTTATAGTTAAATAACGAAAATTTAATTAAATGTAAAATAGGTTTGAAATGTGTTGGCCAAAACTTTCGATATTTACCGAAAGACTTTTTCTTAGTTAAATATAAAATATATATATACAACAATTAAGGATAAAATATAAACATTGACATTTAAATTTAAATATAAAATATTTATAGATAGTATTTTAGTAAAAGTGCGATATATAGAGGGATTTCGATAAAAGTAAAAAATTAGAAATAATATATTAAACAAATTATTAAATCATGTGCTAATAAATATTGTGGAACATAGATAAAAGCAAAATAATATTTACAATTGTCTACATGACATTTTTATTAATTTCTTGATTTTTCTTTAGGAGACCACTTTTAAGATGGAATTTCTACTAATGCATATTTGAAACATAGAAGTTTTATTTTAAGGTGCTTAAAATCCTTCATCATCCCATGGAAAAAAAAAACCTGGGCATGCTAGAAACTTGATTCAAAGGGGGTTAGGCTTAGGTATCAGTGTGTGTAGTCCTATATGAGGCTACCTGACTTGTATAATGATCCACATTGATTGGTTGACTACTAAGAAGCTCAAGACTCAATTGCCCCCGTGGGATGAAGGTATCTTAGTGGCCAAAATTTCAGGGCATATTTCCCTATAGGTGGAGGCGCGGGGAACACTAAAGCCTCTTATTTACCGTGGTTGATTCTTGGATGCTGGAAACGTTGTCAGTAATTTTGGGACGTGGCATTAGTACCCATAAAAAATATATCATCACAAGGTCCAGATACTTTGAGAGTGGAAATGACAAATAGGTCTTTTTAGGATTCTTTATCATACGTAAACAAACAAAAACCTTTTTCTTGTTTGATTGATCACATACCATAATGTTAAAGGGAAAGTAACAATTTATTTTTTGCTTTATTTTAAGTATGTGATTTACTTTGTTTTATATAAAAATCCCTCTCACCAGAGAAGTAATACATACTTCATCAGACACCATAGGGGATCCCACGGTACCCCTTCCCTCTAATGTTTTCAAAACCTTACCCCATTGTCGGGAGGTGTGCCAAGTCTCTCACCATTTTAGCATAAAAGACATTATACAAGCACTGTGATTGGTTCATCATTCATTGGAGCAACCTTAATTGGGACCCCTGCCCCTCAAGATACCTTGTTCACTACCCATCAGGGGAGTCCATGCACTACCCCTTAGGGGATTCCACCTACTACTCCCCAAGGTATTCCTTCTCATACTTTCCCATAGGGGACCCCTTTGCACATCACATTTCAAAATCATTTTATGATGGCGAATACAAAATGCATCCTGTTTCTTGTTTCCTCGAATCTCCCAAATTTAAGCAAGCTTACAAACGATCCCATTGCACATAATGCAAACTGGCCCCCTATGCAACCAAACTGCCTTATGATATATCAAAGTTTGAAGGTAAACATGGAGAGGATCCTGGGAACCATATTATGAACTTTCATTTATGGAGCTAATCCAATAGCATCATAGATGACTCAGTTTGATTGGGACTCTTTCAATGCACCCTCACAGGACCTGCAGCGAAATGGTACGTAAGCGAGGCCTCAATTTCCCATAGGTCCTTTGACTCCTTAGCTAGGCCATTTCTCACCTTCTTTCAACTCCCAGTTTTCTATGATACTGGTTTAGAGCTACTCACCCACTTTCGGAAAAACACTTCCGCACATAGCTTGGACCATTTCCATGAGTGGCGTAAGCACCGTAGCCTATGCAAAATGAATGTAACAAAGGACCTTCGCATAAACTTCTTTCTAAAATATATTTTGCCAAAAATAGCAAAATATGTGGCCATAACGATGCCACAAATAGAATAAGAGGCTATCAACAAATCTCAACAATTTGAGCTCATCTACACTCAATTCATGTAACTTTACTACGTTCTACATGACCCCAATCGATTATAGTCATTTGGACATGGTCAACCGAGAGCATCAAGTGATATAGATGGTTTGATTGGAACCATCACCCAAAATCAACCCAGAAACACTTTCCAATAGTTTGGAAATGTGTACAATGGAAAAACCCATTTCCAGTCATATGGTGCTCCATTTGCAGTTCAAATTACACCCAACACAAGATATCATCCCAATCAGCCTACACCTTGTCAAAACCTTACTCTTCAGGGTAACCAATATTTTACCATGCAGGGTAGCCAATACTCTCCACATGTCGTAGATGTGGTGTCCACCTCCCAAACTACTTACACTAACCCAGAATAAGGGAACCCTCACTACCCTTTCCCAACGCCCTGATAAACAAACCTCACGTCTCAACCTAAAGCTGAGGTTAATTTTGTGAAACCTTCTTTCCCACAACAACAACAATCCTTTGAACAACTGAACACGACAAACCATTTAAATGATGACAAGGAAAAATGAAAGAACAAATAAAAAGGGAAACCTGGATAGGGAGGCAACAACTAACAATAATCTTTGCAGGAATTGGCGGGGGGAAATCCCCTTAACTGAAACTAGAACCAGAATTAGAATAATAACAACCCAAAAAAGCATAACAAGAACTCGAGTCTAAGGACTAATTATTCTTGTACTATTTGTGGGGAATATTGGCATTACACCCATCATTGTCATCAATTTCCTGAGTTGAAGAGGATAAAAGAAGCTAGGGGGCAGACAGGGCCAAATCAAAAACCTTAAGTAATGCATAATCCTTTCCCACATCAGGGAGTAGTGAAAACCCAACATGAACCCACCCCCCATCTGTATCAAAATCAAACTAGGGGTAGTTCCATTAACCCAACCAATTGTGACATTTTCATGGCTAGCAAAGATATTCTCCAGAAAATAGAAATCAAGATTATGGAACCCCTCCAGAAACCAACCCTTCCACATCAACTAGCACTACCTCTATGACACCTTTGATGTTGCCTCGACCCCCTGTAGAAACCATCCCATAAACGATAAAAATGCCTCTACGTCATGTAGGGCATAATTCAAAGGCAACTCAGTTATAACATTGTTGATGATCTAGCTCAATCCCCATTAGCAATTTCAACAATGAGGTTTTGCAAACCTACCCAACCCAACGGAAATCCCTTCTTTCCACATTAGGCACAATCAACCCTTCCGATTCACATTTGATGGCTTTTGATTTGGATAATTCTACACCATGCCTTCCATTTGATTGTTGCCTTCCATATTTCGGTCACCATTTAGAATATCAACATCCATTACTGCATCATTGATGAGGGCGATTTACCTATATCATGTCCAAATCAATTTGGCAGAAACAAGGACCCCTCAAGCTTACTGTGTCACCCATTACACTCAAGGCATATGATAGGTTCTCCTTGGCCCCCATAGGAATTTTTCAGGACATCCCGATAGAGCTTGTTGACAAAACTGTTCTAATAGATATTGAGGTCCTCGATGCCCAACTAGATTACAATATCTTATTAGGTTGTAGATACATGTATGCCATGACTGCAGTAACATCTTCAATATTTTGTGTCATGATGTTCTCCCATGGTGGGAATATCGTTACAATAGATAAACTCATATGATTTCAGAAAAATACATCCACCAACCCCTATGGTGTATTACCCTTCATAGTATCCCACAAAGAGTTGGCCCCATATTTCACTAAAGTAGGTCTAGGGATGTTCAAGGAATCATCACTCCTTGATACATACCCACAATACCCACCTTTAATTGAGCCTGCGCCCACAAACCCAGTGTGTATGATGATTTTTTCCAACACACCCTAGTTTAAGGAACCATTTAGGTGGAACATACGCAATCACCAAACTCATCGTACACAATCAATCAAACACCTTTAACAAATGATGATTTTGTCAGTAGATTAATAGGTGGAACATGCCTTTAACAAATGACCAACCTCATGATGCCCATCATCCATCATCATCACGAACTACGAGAGATGTTGTTTCACAAATGATCTATTACATTGGCATAGAGACTATATTATATATAGTTCACCCTTGCACCATTTGCAACAAAACTTTTCATAATTGAGAGACATGTCTAATGCTGAAAACATATGGACAACTTAGCATCCAACGACATCCATTTCATATAATTCCTTAGCAATCTCCTCCCACATAGGAGGGTTCCTTAGCTCCTAGGACATTGACAATATCTCGGGAGCCTTCTCCCACTCATCATAAAGGAAATTCTCCCACCACCTGGTGCTGACGACACCCAACATCATATATGATTCATTTCCTCATCCATAGGAACCTTGATTCATGTCGTCTTCTTCTCACTTCTTGGTGTTAGGACTGCTTTTCCCATTGCAAAGGTTACACTATCCCCCGACTATGCAGACCCATGCAATATGCACATTTTCAACATCATTGGGCTCTATGGAAACAATCATTGAATCATTTTCTTATTTTTCAACCAGAACCACCATACCCCAATCCCATTCTCATGACCTCTCTCAACCTCTAGCACCATTTTCATGAACATAAATGGTGTAAAATAGATAATAAATAATAATCATAATAATATAAATATAATAACAAATAATAAGTAAATTAACTAATGGTTAGTTAGTTACTAATGAAAAGGCATGTCTTAGAGACATGCCTATTCATGAAAGGGTACTTACTTGGCTATATATTCAAGACCCTCATTCTCATTTGTAATCATCTTATCATTAATTCTTTTATATAATATACAATTTACACTTACTGTTTTACAATGGATGTATTTGTCTACAAAGTATTTTAATATTTCCAATGCGTATACGATTAGTGGTCATTGCATTGTTATCAGATCATTTCGATCCTCTCACCACTCCATTGCTGCACAGAGCCACGCTCTCTGATCCAGGCCCTTGGCCGTCCAAGTTTCGTCAACATTATTGTCATCGAGATTGAAGTGTTTCACTACACTTTTGGGAGTTTCTTTATCGCTGATTCATCATAGGCCTTTTGGCCACTAAACAAAAAAAAAATAAAGAAAAAAAGGAGATAGTCAAAGAAAAAAAGAAGGCAAAAAAGTGCATATAAATATTTAAAAAAAAAACTTTAAAGAAAAAAAATCATATAAGAATATATTATTTGAAAAAAAAAGATATATATAGTCTTATGTACATTATTGATAAAAAGTGCATGATAAAGTTAAAAGAGAATGTCTCCAAATATCTATAAAACTATACGTAAGAGAAGGAAGAGTAAATACTATTATCTTGATTCGTCATTAAGTGGTTTACAATCTCATGGTTTTAGAAACCCATGGTAATTTTCCATGGTATTTTCAAGGTAAAATAAAAACAAAAGGAATACAAAATCTCTATATGTGAATGGTAAGATCTTACGTGGAGAAAATTAACCGAGTCAAAAGCACATAAGTGCACGTTTATATTATATTATATGTAGGTTTTAACCTCATACAGAAATTACCTGCATACGAATTCTAAAACACATAAAATAAACAATGCGAGAGCATAACACATAAAAACACATATACACAGAGATTTTCCCCTGGATCCCAAAACCGGGACTACCAGCTTGATTT
>APFE030303711.1:8398-38513 GCA_000404065.3 Pinus taeda
GACCTCAAAGGCCTTTCGGATTTACATTCCTCCACAGAGGAGAGTTGTTGTCAGACGGGATGTGAAGTTCGAGGAGGATAGGGCCTTTAGGAGATCACGGGAGTTGGAGTATCTGGATTAGCCAGACCCTCAGCAGAAGTTGAGTCAGTCGCAGGGATCCAATGGGTAGGGATCAGGAGGATCAAGAGGATCAGGAGGTACATCTATGAGGATGTCAGGTCCATCAGTGAGTAGTGGCTCACCGAGCCAGAGGGGTGGTGCTCCGAGCAGGTCATAGAGCAGTTCACTAGGGAGTCCACTGATGGATAGTTCACACGGTACCTTAGCTTCTACAGGTTTAGGTGCAGGCAGGAGGTCAACAGACAGACAGTCAGGAGTTCAGGCTACTGATGGTGATGAGGAGGAGGAGTTTCATTCTCCTATGGGAGAATCATGCTCAGGGAAGAGGAAGCCCAAGTGGCTTCAGGACACCTTGAGAGATGCCACTTCTGTTGCTGAGCCGAAGAGGCCGGTCAGAGAGAGTAGACCACTTGAGAGATTTTGTAGCTATATGGCGATGGTTACCAGCATCCTTGACTCTGAGCCTTCTAGCTATGAGGAGGCAGCTAGCCAAGAGGTCTGGAGAGAGGCCATGCAGGAGGAGTATTCTTCTATCATGAAGAATGATGTTTGGGAGGTGGTGCCGAGGCCTGAGGGCAAGTCCGTGGTTACTTCCAGATGGCTTTACAAGGTAAAGCATGCCGCAGATGGCAGCATTGAGAAATTCAAAACGAGGTTTGTGGCTAGAGGGGTCTCCCAGGTAGAGGGTGATTATGAGGAGACCTTCTCTCCCGTGGCTCGATATACTTCAATTCGCTCCATTATATCGATAGCAGCAGAGATGGGTTGGAAGATCCACCAGATGGATGCGAAGACCGCATTTCTCAATGGCTTCATACAGGAGGAGGTGTACATTGAGCAGCCACAGGGCTTTGAGGTGCATGGGAAGGAGTGCCATGTGTGCAGATTGAAGAAGGCCCTTTATGCCCTGAAGCAAGCTCCCAGAGCTTGGTACTCCAGGATAGATACATACTTGCAGGGGATGGGTTTCACAAAGAGTGAGGCAAATCCAAACCTTTACTATATTGTGATAGGTGAGGAGCCTCTCATTCTGGTGCTGTATGTGGATGACTTGATCACTACAGGTGCAAAGAGACTCATAGAGCACTGCAAGAGAGATCTTGCGGTGGAGTTTGAGATGAAGGAAATCGGCTTGATGCAGTAATTTTTGGGTTTGGAGGTGTGGCAGGAGGAGGGGCATTTCTTCGTGGGGCAGGGGAAGTATATTGTGTACATCCTTGGCAGATTCCACATGGAGGATTGTAAACCCATGTCGACACCGATGATCACCAACTGGAAGAAGTTTCAAGCTTCGGATTCCGGGTTGGAGCATCCCATATCGTATAGGCAGCTGATTGGTTCCTTGATGTATTTGGTCAACACTAAACAAAATATTTGTTTTGCAATCAACACGATGAGTCAGTTTATGTGTGAGCCTAGGAAGGTTCACTGGGTGGTTGCAAAACACATTTTGTGACACTTGCAGGGGACAGTGGATTATGGTCTGGAATACAGGCAGGGAGATGGAGTGAGATTGGCAGGTTATACTGATTTTGATTGGGCAAGTTATGGTTCTGATAGGAAGAGCACTTCAGGGTGTTGTTTTGGGTTGGGTTCAGTAGTAGTGTCATGGTTCAACCGAAAGTAGCAGTCAGTAGCACTGAGTTTAGCGGAAGTAGAATATATGGCAGTCAGTTTAGCTAGTTGTGAGGCCATTTGGCCTCGTAAGATGTTGTTTGGCTTATTTGGTCAGACGTTGAGACCTTTAATGATTTACTGTGATAATCAGAGTTGCATTAAACTCATGGAGAATCCAATATTTCATGACAGGTCAAAGCATATCGGGATCAAATATCATTTCATCAGAGACTATGTTCAGAAGGGAGCTGTGAAGCTTGAGTATATTTCCACTGATGAGCAGGTTGCAGATATTCTTACCAAGGCCTTACCACGGGGCAAGCATGTCTACTTCAGAGAAAAGATGGGTGTGGTGAGGAACACCTTCCTCGGTAAGAGGGAGTGTTGAGATTTGGTACCGGAGGACAGGTGGTTCCCTAAGGCTTTGATCTTTAGCCTAGGGAAAAGTGTCCAAAAGAATTTAATTTTTCTCCTAAAGTGACTTTATGATTTTTATAAAGTCAAATCTAATTTAAAAGTGACTTTAAGTGATAAAGTTACTAAAGACTAATTTTAAAGTGACTTTAATAAAGTCAATGTAAAATTAGAAAGGAAAAGAGACTTTGGAAATAAATGACTAAGTGGGTCTTTATTAAAGTGGGGTGAATTAAAAAATAAAAGGTGAGATTTAAATGAGCATTTAATCTCAGCCCTAGATCTCAATCTATTTCAGCCATTGGACTTAGAGGTTACCCAAAAGTCACTTAAGATTAGCTTAAAGGAGAAAAAGGAGACAAAAGGTCATCAATGCTTTCATGAGCAGATTAAGAGAAGGAGAGCAAGAGAGCAATGGAGATTTGTGGATAGTGAGGAGAAGGAGGTTGCAAGTCTGTACAACAGAGTTTCAACAACGGAGTTTCAGCAAGGCTGAGTTTCAGCAAGTCTGTACAGCAGAGTTTTAGCAAGGCAGACGAGATAAGTTGTAAAAGTTTGCTTGCTGATTTTTGCTGAATATTTCTCTCACTATAAAAGGCATTTTCCAGAAATAAAAGAAAGCTTCCGAACTGGTTTTCCCCAAGAGTTGTAGAGGGTTTTTCCAAGGTCACCTTGACCAAAAATCATTGTGTTTAAATGTGTTGAATGGCTGTTTATATGTGTTGATTTTTATATTTCTGCATTTTTCAGTAAAATTTATTTTTTCCAGTGTTGAATGTATGGATATGGGAATGAGCATTTAACTATATGGGAGAAATAAGGTGAAAACTGAAAACCGGGGTGGGAAATGAGAAATGTTTACATGATGGAAGGATTCAAAGGCTGACACTAAGATTGGCTCCATTGGGGATGGTAGCTCTTTGGAGGTGCCAAGAAGACCGTAGACCAAGTAGCCTTATCCATTGGGCAAGGAGTCAAAAACACAAACTGAAATGGATGACTAAAAACTGACGACTCAAAGACACAAACTGACTTGAAACTGACTCAATACTAAATCATAACTGACAGACTGGAAACTATACTCAAAATGGAGCTTATTCAATAAAACCTACTCTAACTATTCCAATCATCACCTGATCAAGTGAAATGAAACAACCAATGCAACCAAGTAAGCATTCTAGCTATTGTTTGAATTCTCCGCAAATTCTTTCTTATGAACAACAAGAAAGAACTACTGAAACGCAACTTCCATGAAAACTTGTAAACAAATCCATTGAATAATATGTATCTCTATCTGACTCCAAAATTATTGCATAAGGATCTTAAAATTCATGTGCACTTGGACTTAGCTAATCCGATGGATTACTTTTCTCCTCCTCATACCATGAATGCAAACTTTCATCTAAGCTTTGTGACAAGACTCCTGCTAAAAATGACAAAGAAACCGGTTGCTGGATCAACCTTGTTTCAATCTCACAGTTAGCTAGTGGAGAAGGACTTTGACTACAGACATCATCCAACACATCAGCTATTGGATCGTGAAAAACTTGAAAAGACTGTTGCAACCCTTTTTCGATTGGTTCCAATGAGATGTCATGATTTTCTATAGGCTTCTCATCCTTTATTGAAGATATACTATGCAAATTTCCCTTCAAAAACTGAAATGATTTGAAACAAAATGGTACGGAAACATCTTGCATCATTTGATCATATGTTCTAGCTTCCAAGTCTTCATCTGCAACTTGACAATCATCTGCAACTTGACAATCAATGGCATTTGATGGCTGAAAATCTAGATACAAGAAGTCTTGAACAAGGATCTCATTGCCCTTTAGATGGTCCAGATCAAAACTTATCGAGGGTTGATTTCTGTTTGAATCAAAGTTGTCTTTGATGATCTGAAATGAAGCAAAAAAAAAAGGAAAAGATCCTTCACTTACTACAAAATTTGTTGCACTTTCCTCCTCATTTCCATAGCTGATATGCATCGACTAATCATTGTATTCGAGATGCTTAAAGTGAACTTCCTCCTTCCACAAACCAGCAGCTGATTTATCTGCAAAACTAGCTTCTGTTTGGAGGACATAATCATCGTCATACTGATCAAACTGAGGCAAATCATCAGTAAAAAACACATCATCAAGCATACATGCGATATCAATAGATCTCTCTTCTCCAAGATGATCTATAAAACAATCATTATCAGGTCTATAACAACTGGGATAATAAAAAAAATGTTTTGGATCAACAACTTATTCCTCTTCAATCAGTGAGCCATGGTCTTGAACATTATACTCATTCCTTGTGGTGATCCTTTACATCATCTCTTCCACTGCACTTACCAAAATGTCGAGCTTTACCTCTAAAGATGTCAATTCCTCTAGATCTATGTTCTTCATCTCTTCTTCCTTCCACTTTGCCCTTCTGATCAACAAATTAGCCTCTACATCTACTGCACTACTTTTCATCTCTTCAAGTGTTGCAAGGTTCCTTTCTCTCAGCTGAAACTCCATTTCTGGATCAAAGGCATCTGGGTAGTGCAAGAGAGTGGATCTAGGAGGAGATCTTATATTAACTGGCATAAAAAAAAGACTTGGTTAAAGTTGGCAGAAAACTGTTGTACTGTCTCCCCTGGCAATCTTTTTAGCTGGTTATACTCTTCTATAATCAAGAAAGGGTTTTGTCTGACCACCCACTTGTCGAGGAAAACTTTGACAAACTACTGGAAATCTGAAATGTTTGCATCAGGAAAGGTTTTGAACCAACTCTTAACTTTGCCTTGCAAAGAAAGAGCAAAAAGCCTAATACTGACATCCTCTTCATCAACTTCAAAAAGGTCAAGAAAAGACTCAAAATTTAGTACATGTCTCTGAGCAGTGATGTTGTCACATTCACCATAAAATCTTAGTAGATATAGGTAATTATTTTTAGAGAAAGCATGGGATATAGGTAGTAAAATCAGAGGCTTGTATCTATCTAGAATTTTACAAGGTATAGGAATATGTACAGAAGGTGTAAAATTAGTCTTTGTCTCTTGAGGCTCATCAGTTTGAAGACAATCATCATAAAATTCAGAAGAAGGGTCTTGATCAAGATCAAAGGCATGCGCATATTTTGTATCCACAATCTTCAAAGGGAAAGAATCAAATGCAGATCTAGGATCTTTCCTCGAATTCAATATACTTTGTAAAGCCTTCTTGACATTCTTGAGAAAAGAGAAGAAATAATTTATAACGAAGAACATAATGTCTTGGATGAAATTCCAACTTGAATAGTTGATATTTCCATATTTTCCTTTCATGTTTTAGCTGGTCAGGTTCATCCTCCAGTGGAGTCCTTGGATATGATCTCGAAACTGATTTGGAGTCACCAGGTGAATGATTTCAGCCTTCTTATGTTTGATCGTTGTCCACGAAGAACATAATGTCTTGGATGAAATTCCAACTTGAATAGCTGATATTTCCATATTGTCTTTTCATGTTTTTGCTGGTCAGGTTCATCCTCCAGTGGAGTCCTTGGATATGATCTCGAAACTGATTTAGAGTCGCCAGGTGAATGATTTCAGCCTTCCAATGTTTGATCGTTGTCCACCATCAACAATCATATTTGAACTTGATTACATTTTGCTGAGGAACACAAAAGTGTGTTCCCTAGTGGAGTCGCCACTATGTTAGTGCCTAAATCTACCTCAAGCTGAAGAAAGGCAGGACTAGGGTAACATCAAACCACGCTTAACCTGGTAGCTAGCCTTACCAAGTCGAGAGAGGGCTCTCTCCTTGTCAATCTCAATTAGTATATTGGCAATTAGGGCTTGAGATGACTGAATTTAATGTAGATTTTAGGCTAGGTATAGTAGCTCAACGTTTCTATTTTGATTTTTAGGTTTTGGTTGCTGGATCAATTGGAGAAGGTAGATTGGGTCCGGGAAATCAACTCAGGGATACAATCATGTTTTGTGGGGCAAGGTAGACAAGGGTTTATGTACTGGAAATGGATTAAGATGGTGGATTAAGACAACTGAGGAGTTGAGAAGGGCATAAATAAACTATGAATCCCCTTCAAACAGTTGAAAACATTGAAAACCAAATGCATTCCCAAGACAAAGCATGACAGTGTATTTTGTCCATTCACCTTGATTCATTTAGTTTTAGAAGAGAAAGATAGATTTGGATACATATAGAACATAAGAAAAAATCGTTACCAAGAAGAAACAATACATAAACTCACTGTCACAAGAATCCCACAAAAATAGTTGTGAAACCTGGTTTTATTCCTTGCCAAACTGTTGATACAAATGTTCAATGAGTGCCAACACTTCTGCCAAAGTCCAACCTTTACAAATGACTAAGATAAAACATATTATAGGCATCAAAAAACTCATGCTAGTCATCAGGGGTCGAATCCATATGTCAAGGAGCTATTTCAACAACATCTAAACTAGGAACAAGAAAATAGGCAGTGGAACAGCTTGCCTCTAAAACCAAGGAAACTGATACATTCAGTTTTAAACCACTTTTCATTAATGTATCTACCCCCTCAAGTCATGTTTCATCAAATTTACATCACATTACATCATTTACCATCACAAATTTACCAAGGAGAAGAGAAAAAGTCAACTGGTAGTCCAACTGGGAGAAATTTTGAGTTTTAAGCAAAATAGACAAAAATTTGCCTGATGCATAGTGCTGCTTCAAGGCCGCTTTTGGAGGCCTTCCAATCATCCAAATCAAGCCCAAGATATCTTGTTGGAAATCTCTACCTATCTAGTTTCTGGAACACTTTGAATGTTCTGATTTGGAGTTGATTTCCCCTTCAAAAAATCACTTCTCCCAAGACTACTTCCTGTGGGTCCAAAAAGTGGCAGAGAGGGCATTTTTTGAATGTTTTTTGCCCTTTTGGTGGCCAAGATCTCCTGCAAAATTGATGAAACTTTCTGGGTTTACGTATTTTTTGATGCTGAATCTGTAAATCCAATATTTTCCCTTTATTTCTCTTATGTATTGGATTCTGATATACATCTAAATGCCTCTCCCTCTTGCCTTATTTTTTAAAAATGATTTTCAAATGATTTTCCAAATGAAATAATAAATGAAACAAACAACAAAATACAAGTCACAACATCTGGCTCCACCTGGGAATAGTGCTTTTGCCACAGAAGCACTAAGAACCGCATATTAGTGCCTTCACCTCAGGCATGGAGTCATATATTGCTCTACATAAACTGAAATACTATGGCACTTGTACAATGACTTCACTCTGGTATTCACAATGAAATGATGCTTGATATTTAGAATTGGAAGTAGTGTTTTAAATATTGCCCATTAACAGGCAGCTGTAAAGTCTCACCATCAAGATTTTCAAGGATGAAGGTATTATTAGATCTTACTTCAGAAATTCTAAAAGGGCCATACCAGAGAGGATAAAACTTCCCATGCTTACCCTTATCCTCTTTTCTGGTATCCCATCTCAATATTAAGTTTGAAACTTTGAAATTGGTTTCCCTGGATTTTCTGTCAAAAATATTTTTCATCTTGGACTAATACATAATCAAATTATTTCTTACCTTGTCCCTATTTTCGCTAAGCTCCACCGCTTTGTTCATTCTTCTTACTAAAGCATTTGGCTCTTCTTTCGCCTCCTGAATCATCAGAATCACTGGTTTCACAAGTTGACTTAGAAATAGAGGCTAAGTTCTGTATAATAATTCAAAAGGTGATTTCCTTGTGGATCTCCTTGTAGTTATTCTAGTAGCTCACAAGGCAAATTTTAACTTAGCATCCCAATCTCTTTGATTTTCTGCAATGGTTTTCTTTAGGATCTTCATCAGAATCTTGTTAGTGGATTTAGCTAGTCCATTTCCCTGAGGGTGGTAAGCTGTTGAAAAAGACAAAATAAAATTATACTTTTGGCAAAAAGCGATGAACTTACTTGAGTTGAAGACTTGAGCGTTGTCTGTTATAATTTTAATAGGACATCTAAATTTGCTGAAAATATTTTCTTCCAGGAATTTCATCACTATCTGATCGTTTTCTCTCTTAGTAGGAATTGCCTCTACCCATTTGGTGAAGTAATCTATTGCTGTGAGAACCCACTTGTGTTGTCTGCTTGAAGGTGGATTGAATTCTACAAAAAAGTCTAATCCCCATTGTCTAAATTTCTCCTCTATGAAGACTGGAATTAGAGGTAACGGAGCTAATCTCTTCTTTTCAACAAAAATCTGACATTTTTGACAACTTCTAACAAACTTATAGGTATCACCAATTAAGGTAGGCCAATAAAATCCAGCCTGAAGGATATTGTGTGCAATTACTTTCCAACTTTAATGTCCCCCAAAAAACCCCTCATGACAATATTTGATCATTTCTATAAATTCATCTTCTGTTAAGCACAGTAATAGAATTCCAGCAGTATCTTTCTAGTACAATTTGCCTTCTACAATCGCATATGGTTGTGCCTTGATTTTAAGCACCCTATACTTTGTTCTGTCTAAGGATTGAGGACAAGAAAGGAAGCACAAATAATGAATTATATGTTTATACCATTTTGAACACAAAAATTTATACCCGATCTTCATTCCTGGGTCTTGCTATCCTTCATTTTTTTCAGCTACTTTTTCACCTACAGGAGCCAACAAGTTAATTCTCAATGCCTGAAAGTTTGATTCTGTTAACATTTTTTCCAATCCTTGTCCTTTTACCAACTTTGTGGGTTTTGTGTCCAAATCATATTCTTGGATCTTGGCAATCCACTTTCCTCTCCTACCTTCTACATCTCCCTATAGTGATACGTCTTTCACTGTAGCATTAGGCACATAAGCAATGATTTGGGATTGCAGCACATAAGTTCTAAAATCTTTCAGGGCTTTTATGAATTCATACACCTACTTCTCAAGAATATTATATTTTAGCTCAGAATCCTTAAGAATTTTACTAAAGAATGCCACTGGCTACTCTCTCTCTCTTCATCATTCTTCTGCAGTATGACAACAACTATCGAACTTGATGAGGCAAATGAAAAAAATTGGAAAGGCTTCTAATAATCAGGAATGATTAAGATAGGAGCTTCTTGCAAGGACTCTTTAATCTTGGAAAATGATTCTTTAGCTTCCTTGGTCCAATGTACTTCATTCTCCCTCTTCAGCATGTTAGTGATTTCTTTCAGGATTTCTACATAATTTCATACAAATCTTCTCAGGAATTTTATCTTTCCCAGAAACTTTTGAATATCCTTTTTACTTCTGGGCAATCGTATTTTCTGCACAGCTTGTACTCTAGCTGGATCTATCTTCACTCTTTCTCTGGAAACAATGTGACCCAACAATTCTCCTTCCTCCAGAGAAAAAAATTGATTTCTTGGGATTTGAAGAAAGTCCAAATCTCCTACATTTATCAAACGTCCTTTTCAAATGATCTAAATGTTCTTCATCAGACTTAGAAAAAATAGTAATATCATCCAAATATATTACTACAAACTTATCTCCAACAAAAGCGATGCCCATGGCCCTTTGAAATGTAGCTCTGGCATTCATCAATCTGAAAGGCAATCTGGCATGCATAAATGTTCCCCAAGGAGTTGTGAACGTTGTTTTCTTTTGATCCTCCTTATCAATAGCCACCTGGTTATAACCAGAAAATCAATCTAGCATTGACATTCTAAAAGATCCTGTTACCTTTTGCAGGACATGGTCCATTTTAGGAAAAGGATAATTATCTTTCAAAGAAGCTCTATTTAGATTTCTGAACTCAACACACAACCTTATTTCTCCATTTTTCTTTCTCACAGGTACTAGATTAGCCACCCAATCAGAATATCCGAGTGGGACTATGATTTTAGCATCAAGCAACTTCTCCACCTACTTTTCAATTGATGGTAGAAGCAAAGGATTTATCTACCTAAGTTTCTGTTTGTATGGTTTAACTCCCTCCTTCAAAGGAATTTTATGCTAAATAATATTTACATCACAGGTTTTGAGATCTTCATAGGACCATGCGAAAGCATCAACATAATTTTTGAAAAGTTTAATATATCTTTCTTGAAAATTAGGTGAAACTCCAACATATAATTTGACTAACCTGGGATTCTCTTAAGTGCCAATGTTGTGATCTTGAATATGTTCATCCTGTGAGATTTTCCTTGAGTCCACAGCCACATCATTTGAATTAAAAAGCCTCTCAAGAGGAACAATCCCCTTTGGTAGAAAATTTTCTTTTAATTGAAAGATCTTCTGTTTTTCTATTAAATCTTTAAAACCACTAGCTCCTGCAATTTCTGTTGTATCTTCTTCATCTTGATCAATTTATGTACCTTGGAACTCGTCAACCATAGTCAAAAACTCCTTAATCTGTTGGTCATCTTCAAAAACTTACCAGTTCTTAACATTATCAGGAACAGAAGGTCTGTATCTCATTTCTACCTCATATCTTAATCTTGGATTAATAGGGGGCTTGAAAGTGCTATTAGCCACAACCAACGAATCTTCCAATCTATTTTCATCCCTTAGAATAAATTGAATCTTGAAAGCTTCAAATAAATTTTCAATCAAGTCCCATACCTCATTTCATTATGCCCAGAGTCTAGGATGCTTTGCTTGGCAGTGATCCTTTATCTACTTAATAATTAGCTCCGAATCTCATAAAACAGAAATTGACCTGACTCCCTTCTGTTTGGCTGTTTGTAGCACAATAATCAAGGACCCATATTTTGCCATGTTGTTATTTTCCTCGAACTCTAATTTGAAAGAAAAAGGAAACAAATTACCTCCAGGTGCAATTAGAAGAAAACCAACACCTGTTCCTTCCTTGAAGTAAGCTCCGTCAAGGAAACATTTCCACACTCCTTCCATTTGCAGCTTTGTAATTACATTGGCTGAAGCAAGCTGCTTCTGATTATCTTCAGCCAGCTCTACATTATCGTGCAATGTGAAACAAGAAAAATCATCCTTCTCCTGACTATACATAGGTGAGTTGTTTGCTCCATTTTTTGTAATTATTTTCTCAAACCTAGTTTCTCTATATAGTCTCCTCTCCTTCCCACTAAAAATTGGTATAACGGCATATGTAAAATCCAACTTCAAAACACCTCCCAATTTAGCACCCCAGGTCCTAGATAGAAGCATTCCAAATCTAACAAGGATATCTGCTACTACAACATCCATGACCAAGCTTCTAGCTGGAATTTAGGCTAATGACACTGCCAGATCCTTAATAACTCCCATACACTTGACCTTGGTTGAGTCAAAAGAATACAAATCCCTGTAAGGTTTGGTCACTTGTAAATTTAGTTGCTTCATTACTGATAAAGGCATAAGATTATGTGAAGCCCTCAAATCAAACATGCAATTACGTGGAAGGAAATTGTGAACCAATAGGGAAATATAAAAAGGAGGTATTGAAGAATCTACTTCCTCTACATGTGGGCCAAAAACCACTATTGGTTTATCTTCCTGCAGATTTACATTATCACTCTCACTTTCTTTTAAATTAATAAACTCAGCAATCTCCTTTTGATAAGTAGGTGTTCTTGCTAATTCTATAACGATAACCTGTATTCTTACCTTTTCTAGCTCCTTGGTAAGACTAAACAAGTGACCCTATTTAGCAATCTTTTCATTCTCATCTTCACCTTTCTTATTAGCTAGAATTGTTTGAGGAATTGAAACAAGCTTCTCCAAATGAATTTTTCCAGCTTGATCTTGAGAAGACTCACCTCGAAGCTTCTCCATCTTGCCATTCATATTTTGTTGTTGCTTTCCTTTATTTACTTGTTTTTCAGTCTAAGATTCTTGTGGAGTCGCCTTTGATGAGGAAGTTGAAACTTGCTACCCACCTTCATTTTCTTGACTTCTCAATCCTTTCCTAGATCTTAGGTCATTTTTTTTATCTAGTCAACCTACATAAAATCATAAAATTGTTTCCAATATTCATCAATTTCATTTTTATTATGAATAGCATCTGCTTCATCATACACATACTCCTCTCCTTCAATGTCGAGTTCTTCTTCATCAACTGCATATAATGTGGAAATTTTATCTTCAGGTTGTTCTTCACCAGGATCTGCTTCTATATATAATGGTGCTTGAATTTGATTTTGATCTTTTCTTTCCTATTGCAAGATTTGCAAAGGTTGTCTTCTGAATTGGGGATTAAAATTCTTATTATATTGCGTTTGTCTCTGAGAGTTCTTATTCTCTAATTCTAATCTATTTAACTTATCTGACATGGTTTTAATCATATTACAGATATCCTCCAATGACTGACTTTGGGAGGATTCCATCTTTGCTTTTCCCTTGTCTTGGGAAAGATATTTTCCTCGTGCTTTTCCTACAGCCACCAGATTTTCTTCTATCTCTAAAGCATCTATTTGGATCTGATCAAGGGTTGGAGCTCTTCTTTCCCTTAATGTAAATCCAAAATTTGATTCAAAAGCCACTGCAAAAGTTATTTTCGCACCAGCAGGAGGAGGCTTAATCTTTGCTGGGAGACTATTGTACGATTTGTTGAATCTTCTGACAAATTCAACCACAGTTTCATCATACTTCTTCTTTATGGCATTAAATTTCGTTAATGAATATCCATGGTCTCTGTTTTCTCCCTGTCTTAGAATAAAAACATGTTTCATCTCTTCCCAAGAAGGAATAGAATTATTGGGAAGTCCTTTGAACCATATCCTTGCTTCTCCATCCAGAGACTAAAAAAAAAGTCTTAGAACAACATCTAAATGTTCAACATTTAGGCTTTCTGCAAAATTACAAAATACTACTACATGATTCTCTATTGTCTGTTCATCTTCTCCTGAAAAATGTGGAAGATTTTTAAGGTAATCATGTGGCATTTGATTGTAAGATTGTGGCAGTTGAAGAGGTGCGTACCTATTCACTAGAAATGTAGGTGTTGCCATGTTTATTGAACTTTGATTACCAATAGATGTGAAACTCTTTTGAGAGGTAAATGGGCTATGCAAAGGAGGTAATGTGGTTATTGGTTGAGGTTGAATAATTACAGCAGGTAAATGAAAAGTAACATACTCAAAAGATTGGTCTTGACAGCCAAGTTCCTAAAACATAGATGATGAAAAAGATGACTCTATATCAGATGAATGTTCAGATAAGTCGCTGCTTGATGCAGACAACACAGGAATTGGTCTATTTGAGATCCTAGACTTCCTAGCCCTCCTTGAAACCAGCCTCTTAGGACTTGAAAGAACTTGAACCTTCTTTTGTGAAGTGCCTGATCCTGTATGGGGCCTTCTTGAAGCCAGAATTATTGTTTTGATTCAAAACAGTGAAATATTTCCTCCTTATTGAACAACCAGAGGAAAATATTGAAACCCAGGGAAAAACCTTCTTGTCTTCTCTCCCTAGCAACGGTGCCAATTAATGTTGTCCCTTAAGTAACTAATTTCCTCGCTGTAAGGAAATTATGCTTAAGACATTAATAATGATTATCTACTATCACTTATTGTTTATTATATTCCCAAATAAAGGACTTGGAAAACTTGGAATTAGACACTTAATACATATATGAATAGAACATTTCATAATGCCATTTGTTGTTAAATATAAATGATGAATGAGGAAAGTTTGAAAGGGAAGTTAAAGACAATATGCTGATCTTTCATAGGAACTATTATCTGTAACTTAGAGGAATTATGATCATGAGAAATAAATCATAGAAAATATAATGGTCTTTCATAGAAACTACTATCTATAACTTAGAAAGGAATTGAAGACTTTAAGTATAGGAGTGCTCTTTAAGGGATTTTACCCTACAACTTCATTACTACACTTAAAAAGAAGAGAACATTGCATGACACATGATAGTGAAACTTACAAATCATATGTAACAACTCCTGGAAACTTCTATTTGTTTCATTAATCAATGATGTTATCAAGAATACAGTGGCCTTGGTTCTCCAAAATTCAAACCCCTACTTAGTAAAATTCCCCCCCTTTATACATTTCTAGAATAGTTATTGAAACTGTCAAAACTACTAAACTGCTTTCTAACTATCTAAATCAAAACCTATTACAGAATTTTTCAGAGGTTTAAAGACACCTCAAGGAACATAACATAATAGAAAACAACAGAATTTTAAAGAAGACAATAATCACTGACTTGCTCTATTAATCCACTATCAAATGCCTTAATTTGCTTAGATCATAATGCACTGTGTTAGATTTTATTTAAAACAAAGCTTACACGTATATCGGATGCCTTTTAATCAGTCAAAACACCAAAAAACCCAACCATTTCCTTTCCTTTGAATTTAGCTTTAACACCATTTTTTCTATTTACACAGTGAAATTGACGCAAAATATGTGAAGCGAAACTGAAAAGGAATTAATCTGATTTAATAAACCTATTAGATCTGCCTATTTAGTGTTGCATTGACTTTCCATTATAAATCGCAATCGGCGCTTTTAAACGGTGTATCAACCCAAATCTTAACCATCTGCAACATGTCGAACCTGATGGTGGTATAAAACATGACACAAAAAGTATTAGGTCCGACCATCGCAATCGTTATCGCTGCTTATATATATATATAATATAAGTATTATATATATAGTATATATATATAATATTATATAAATGTATTACTTAATATAACGGACCCGCGCAATCATAAGAACGGAACATATATGCTTTCGAGTCGAGCTTATCCAATATCGCATCAATGCTTATTTTTTAATTATAACCTTTATAATAGAAATATAAATACGATAATCGAAGACCTTTCGATATCCAGGACACTAACAGGGACTTATACCAATGAATATATCTTTCGAGTCTGGCTGTCATGAGTCGCAATCGGCAATCCATAAATGCACCAAGATACGTATTCAACGCTCTACAAACCTGCAGGGGCTTTTAAACATAACGTAGATATGTTTTGGATCCGCCACCATTAATCGCAATCATCAATTTTTATACATAATCATACATATAACTCCGGACCCACTGAACTTTATAAAATGCCACTTATAGTATGTCGTGTCCAGTGTTAACGCTGTAACACTTGTTTCCTTTGTAAATCCAATATTTCCCTTTATTTCTTTTATGTATTGGATTTCTATATACATCTAATTGCCTCTCCCTCTTGCCTTATTTTTAAAAAATAATTTTCAAGTCATTTTCTGAATGAAATAATAAATGAAACAAACAAAAAAATACAAGTCACAACAGTATGCATGTTTTCCTCTGTACGGATGGCTGCGACCATATGGTGGGTCCATATATATGATCCTTTTTATTCGGATGCCTACGACCATACCATGGATCCATACGCATGATCCCTTCTATTTGAATAGTTGCATCCATAACGTGGATTCATATATCATTAGATTCCAATTCATGTATCATTAGGTATGTTTATCATAGATGTCAGATATGTATATGTATATGTTTATGCTTGATTTTCAGGACTCTTGACAGTGTTGTTCCGGTCCTTGCCTTGACTTGTAAATCATTTGATCAATCACTCCATGTTCTACCTTTATGCTCTAGGGGCAATCTGTTACACAATATTTTGTCACACCTCATGTTCACTTCCTATTCAACATCCGGAAGTGCCAAAATGTTGACAATTGTGACGTATATCCATCATGATACATAGACAAGAACATCCCTGAAAAACCAATTGAAAAATACCCTAAGTCAATTCTGAAGAAGGTTAGCTAAAACCCTAATCTTTAGGGCCATCACTCTTTGCTCCACTACTTGTCCGTGTTGATGGAAGGTTGTACTTCTTTACCCTAGCACTACCAACACAGGTTTTTATATGAAAACCCATGTTGAACCTGTTATGGCGGGTTTTCCCAAAATGGGGGAGAAGCTTTGTATGCTAGAAACTTCGAGAACAATGAGCTGAATATTGGTTGTTGTAGATATGGTCGAGCTCTCCCATTTAGATCTCTTGATTTTAGCGTTATGGGCTTTCCCCTTGAGATGTGGACCTTCCTCCCTCTTTTGTTGATCCCTAACTCCCTCTCCCTCCCTATAAATCAACTCCCTTCCATCCCCAAATGGTTGGTCATGAATTGCCTGCATTCCTATACTAAGATTATGCCCAAATGTTTCCCATTCTAACTTGGAGAAGGAGCACTTGAATCATCTTTTCTTGGACTTGGACATCTACGAAAAGGAGGTCTAAAACAAAAAGGAATAGGTTGCTTGCTTCCCTTTTTATCTTATTAATATATGCATCTGATGTTCACTTTCCATAATTTTGTAAATGTTTATGCTTTTATCTTAATACTCCTTTACCTATTAAGTAGTTTGTGTTTGATGTATACCATATATGCTCTTGTATCTTGCATTTCTCTTTGATATTTCTTGCAAGTACTCAGACGTAATGAACAAGTAAGGAGCGAGCATGGAAGTGAAGAAATAAAAGTCATCTCCAAAGGATTGAGCAATTAGAATCAGAGTGAGGTAGTTCACTCTCTCTCTCTCTCTCTCTCTCCCCATTTGTTAAACATTAGCTAGGAAAGTGTATGTTAGTTTGTTTATTTGTTGCTAAACCCACTCATTGGGCTAGAGAGATCGCCACTATCCATAGAGGGGATTTTGCTTCACAACAAAATGAAGGAAAACAAAGGAAAATGAAGAAAATAGAGGAGTCAATGATAAAAATGCTTATGAGGATCATTTCATAGATTTTTGTTAGTTTTAACCTAGAGCTCTCTCTACTTTCTCACACACACTAGTGCAAACTTAGAGTTTTCTTGGAGCACTCTTGGAGCATTGTGGCATACTCTGGATTTGGAGCAAGAAGGGAAAGGAAGAGTAGGAGACTGTAATGTAACATCAAGATTAGTAGCTACAATTGGTTTTTCTTGTAGCTATCGAGTTGCATGTATGATTTCTTGCCATTTTTGACATGCATGGCATATGCATGTGGTTATGAGTTATCATTGGCATGGAGGATTGCCTAGATTGAAAATGGTTTTTCCTAGGCTTGACATTTCTTGGATAGCTATGGTGTTGTGGGTTTTACCTTTTGTTTCTAGTTGGTTCTCATGTTCCTTATGGCTATGGATTTAGTTATTAGCTCCTAGAGCCTTGGTTATACAAACACTCTGGAATCCCTGTAATAACTTGGGTTGAGTTACTAGTCCTAGAATCCTTGGTTGGAAAAACGATGTGGAACCTATGGTGGGTCAACTTACTAGTCTAGGAAGCCTTAGTTAGGAAAACACTCTGGAGCTAGGCAACAACTATGGGTTGAGTTACTAATCCTAGAAGCTGGGTTGGAACAAATGCTCTAGAGCCCTGTAAAACTTGGATAGATACCGATATGATGATGGTTAGTGATGTCCGACCCTGAGGAGAAATCACTAGTTAATGGTTGAGGTGGTTTGGCCTCTGGAAGCCTTGGTTTGGTTTTCTTGCTTTATTCCATGCGATCCAATTGTTGGAATTATGACTAAAGTATTTTCCTTGATGGAAACCTACTTGATAAAGATGTCAATATTATGGTAATAGGATGATTATACAAGATGGTACAGATGTGACAGAGAGAATGGACAAAGGAATATTAGTTCAGAGATAGAGGAACGATAAAGGTAAAGTCTGGGAAATTATATGCGGATCTTGTAAATAAAAGCCACATACACATGTCGGTAAGATGAAGTAAATTCACTTACATATTTCACACCATGGTAATTGGAATACCAGGGGTTTTTACCATGGTATTGGCCCATATTATGAGTGTGATAACAGATATTTGATCTCGTCAAAAAATACCATTGGCATTACTAAGGGATAGGCCTAAGGTATTGGATAAAGCTTATGTTATATAAGGATATGTATATCAATTGTTAGGGTGTGAAAGTTTTGTGAAATCTATAAATGATTTGATTTGAAACACGTGTGCACCAAGGAGCAAGGAAAAGACACAGCTCAAAAAAATATAAAGTATGGTATCCTATGTGCTTGTTCAATTTTCCTGTTGAAAATATCTAATTGTGATAGATTTATGGTGATAATGATACTCTAACATGAATTTGTGATAGTAATGGTTTCGAAGTATATTTTTTTGTTGCAACGAATGTATGCTTTAGTCATTACAGATTTGTATGTTGGTTTCTTTAGAGAGGTCACATACCTACGCAGATATTCTTCTAGGGATTCACATATACATTCTGCGAAAGTTCAAAATCTTTATGCAAGTTTCAAACATGAGAAACGTGTACATACATGGATGTGTTTCATAAAAGGCATGTATATCTACTAGGCTTTTGTGGTATGAAATGTTGATGATGTTTGATCAGTTATGTTATATTTGTTGTTGTATGTTGATGAAGTCTCTCTTATGATAATCTATGTTTGGCAGTATTGGTTGGGTTGATTTGGTTATGGAATGGAATTTTGATTAGTGATGTTACTATTGTATGGTGATATGTACCTGGTTCAACAATTTGTGATGGTTTCAGTATGTGATTCAGTGATTGATTTAGTATGACAATGATTCAGATTCAGTTATCAATATTTTGAGATCTGTACACATTTTTTCTTCAGAGGAGGTGCATACATACGCAAGTATTATTCAGAACAATAGCGTATATATTATTGCACATGTCGGATTAGGGTTTGTAGTGACAAGATCTGATTCCTGTGATGAACATAGTATGGTTGGTATGTTGGTGAATGGTTGTGAATTGATATGATATGTTATTAATTGGTTTGATTTAGTTGCTTTTGTTGATTCAAATTTAGTGAATGATTTTATGATTCATATGGTTCAATAATTAGGTAGTTTATTTTAGAATTTTTGGGAGTGGATCCAATTTGAAACATTTTGAAAAGTGATCCACAAAACGTTGAGGATAGAAGTATTCAGAAAGGGGGGTTGTAGCTCCCTTCTAGTAGGAGTGAAAATGAGAGAAGGTTGGAGCCTTTTGCAAGTAGGAGCATGTGTGCTAGTTAGAGTATGGATTAGCACAAGATTTTAAGAAGTTTCTTTTTAATAAAAGAAGAATATAGAGATTAAAATGACGATGGTTTTCTCCCAAATTGGTTTTCCACCTAAAATATTGGTGTTCATATGGTTTTTGTGTGTTGACATTCTATATCCTCCTTAATTTCTCATGATTAATGACTAATTGATGAATAATGAAGTAATGATACACTGATTAATGATGAAATGTGATGAAATTAATAATCAGATAATCAATCTTGATATACGTGGGTTTCTTAAATAGTAGTTGCATACATACGCTAGTTTCCTTTATAATAGTGATGTATACAAATAAGAATAAAAAATTGAAAATTGAAGTGTGTAAAATAATGATTCACCACCCCCACCCCTCAGTATTTTCCCTAACAATAAGTATCAGATTAGGCCATTTAGAAGAAGCTTGTTCGCTTAAAGGGAGATTCATTAAGATGAGAAATCAAGAGGGAGTAACATCTATCCAACTACCATTGTTTAATGGAATGAACTTGGTTTTTTGGAAAGTCAGAATGAGATCATATATATAGTGACTTGGAGAATATTTTTGGGAAATCATTGAAGGATGCTATCATTATCCATCACCATTCCCACAGATGAAATAGAAAAGAAAAAATATGGGACCAATGCAAAGATTTTCAACTCTCTCTTAGGAAGCTTGGCAGAATCAGAATGTGTGAAGGTTATGAAGATGAATACCGCAAAGGCTATGTGGGACATGATCATCCAAATTTATGAAGTGACACTAAGGTAAAGAGCGTCAAAGTTTAAACATTTAGAATTTAATATGAAACTCTCGGGATGAATAGCGATGAAAGTATTGCAAGTTCCTTTTTTAGGGTACATGAGATTGTTAATTCAATGAGAAATCTTGGTGATGAAGTGAAATATTTGATTCTTGTTGAGAAAATCCTAAGATCTATAACCCCAAAATTTGATTCGAAAGTCTGCCATTGAAGAAATGTAGGATTTGAAGAATATTACTATTGAACAACTTCATGGGATCTTAACATCTTATGAAATGAGAAAAGGGGGTTTGTCAAATATTAGATAAGCAACATTCAAAGCTACTTGTAAAGGAAAATAAAAGGGGGAACTTAAGGAATCAGGTTACACATCAGATGAAGAGGTGAACGTTTTAAAGAAACTCCAAGTAGGAACTAAAATATTTAGAGATAAGCTTCCTTTCAAATGGTTTGCTTGTGGAAGAGTTGGTCACTATGCTGCTAAATGTCCTTATAAAGAAAAGCATGAGAAAGGGAAGAATTCTACAAAAGTAAATATTAGAGGAAGATTTGAAAATAAGAAAAGTTTCTACACACATGAAGATAGTGATGGTATTTAAAATGATGAATATGTTGAATTTGATCAACAATATCAATCATTTAAATAATTTGAAGATAAATGTATTGATGAGTCTGACGATATTTTTAGGGATGCCCTTGAAGAAAAAACAAATCTCATTGAAGAAATAACTTAGCTTAAAATTCATCTGGAACATGCTAAATTAGTTGAAGAAGTCCTGAAGAAACAAATTCTAGAAAAAGGAGAGGCATAATGAAAAGTTAAAACTAGAAATAGTGCATCGAAGAAAGGAACCTGAGAAAACAAATGGTCTAAATCTTACATTTGCTAAAGGATCTAATACTTTAGAAGAAATCATCAAATTACAAATCTCTCCTCTAATAAAGACAGGTCTTGAATAAAATGGAGAATCATCGAAGACTATAAAATCTTATGAGACATCTACAAGAATTTATCTCAATGCAGTAAAGAGAAGCAGCCAGCAAAATTCTAGATCTCAACACAAGAATGAGGAATCAAAAGGCTCTCAAGTAAAACATCCTTACCAAAATAAAAGGAGAAGCTACTCAAAAAGGTACTATACTCCCATGACAATCTACTTCAATGCTCAATGCTTCACTTGTCATAATTTTAGTCATAAGGTTGCTCAGTGTGCTGCTTATAAAACTATCATGAATAGAGAAGAAAGAAAGAAAAATAATGAGATTAGGTCAAATAAATACTCTTACAATGCTTTCTCACCTCTTCAAAATGAAACAAAATTTTGTTTTTGCAATAAATTTGGGCATAAAGGAACTAAATGCAGAATAAAAATGAGACCATCCCCTCAGCATGAACAAAAGGCAATAACATCCAAGGTATGGAAAAAGAAAACCATAGAATCTGAAAATTATGGTTTGTTTTGTATGCAGGAGATCAAGAAAATTTGCAGTACATTGACAGTGGATGTTCAAAGCATATGACAGGTGACAAAGATAAGTTTATTCACTTTAATTCAATAAAGAAAGAAAATAATGTAACCTTTGGAAATAACTCACATGCTGCTATTAAAGGGAAAGGAACAGTTTTGCTAAAGAAGAAGGTTAAGGCTGGAAATGTTTTGTTCGTTGATGGATTAAGAGCTAACATGTTGGGTGTTAGAAAGATGTGTGACCAAGGGTATGAGGTTGTTTTTAGATTAAAAAATTGTGTGGTATAAAACCTCGATACAAGTAATATCATAATAAAGGGAATAAGAACTCTAGACAATATCTATGTCTTGGAAGGCAGCCAAGAGCATTGTTACATAAGAAAATAAGAAGATTGTTGGCTTTGGCACAAAATATTAGGGCATCTAAGCTTCAATCAATTACACAAATCAAGCAGAATAGCAGCAGTTCATGACTTTCCTAACATCTCCCTACCAAAAAATAGCATATGAAAATCATGTCAATTCGGTAAGTAAACTAGAGTTCAATTTAATGCTAAATAAGGAGCTTCAAGTAAGCCTCTTGAACATATTCATGCTGATTTGTTTTGTCCTATGAGAAAGAAATTTCCTCGAGGTGAACAATAATTCATATTATTCATTGATAATTTTAGAAGAATGTGTTGGATTGGCTTATTGAAACATAAAGATGAAGCATTTGATAAATTTAAAGTTTTCAAGGCTTTAGTAGAAAATGAGTTAGATTTGAATATCAAATGTCTTAGATCTGATAGAGGATGAGAGTCTATATCAGATGAGTTTTTTTACTTTTGTGAACAACATGGAATCAAAAGGAAATTTTCTATAGCTAAAACTCCTAAAAAAATGGAGTGGTAGAAAGAATGAACATAACAATACAACAAATGGCATGTGTCATGCTTGATGAGTTTGGAATTCCTCATATGTTATGTGGGGAAGAAAAACATATAGCCGTGAATATCCTTAACAAAGCTCATATTCATGTAAACAATGATAAATTTCATTATGAACTATGTTTTGGTAAGCCTCCAATTGTCAAGCATTTTAGAATTTTTGGAATCAAATATTACATAAAGAAAAATGCTAATAATCTTAGAAAGTTTGAATCTAGAGTTGATGAAGTAATCCTCCATGGATACTATTCTATAAGCAAGTGATATAAATGCTACAATAAAAGGCTTCAAAATATTGTTGAATGCATTTATGTTTTGATTGATGAAGCATCCACAAATACCAAAAAGGAAGCTCTAGCAGATGACAAACCTATTCCTACTACAAGTCAGAAGGATGCATAACAAGGTAATAGGGAAGCATTGGAAGAAAGAAATGAAGATATAGATAAATTAGAAAACACACTTTTAAGGTATGTTGAGAAAAATCATCTGGAATCTCAAATTCTAGGTGAAAAGGAAGCAGGAGTACAAACTAGAAGAACTCTTGTTTCTAGTTACCTAGCCTTACTATCCACAATTGAACCTCAGAATTTAAATCAATCAAGCAAAGATGAATGTTGGGTTAAGGAAATGAATGAAGAACTTGATCAAATAGAAAAGAGCCACACATGGGAATTAGTACCAAGACCTCATGATAAAAATTTTATTGGGACAAAATGAGTATTCAAAAACAAACTAAATGAAAATGGAGAAGTAATTAGAAACAAAGCACGACTCATATGCAAAGGCTATGCTCAACAAGAAGGAATAGACTTTGAAGAAAAATTTACACTCGTATCTAGACTTGAATCTGTAAGAATGTTCCTTGCATTTTCAAGATTTCATAACTTTAAAGTATATCAAATGGATGTTAAATCTACATTTCTAAATGGGGACCTAGAAGAAGAAGTTTATATTGAACAACATGAAGGGTTCATTCCAAGAAATAATAAAAATATTGTTTGCAAACTTAAGAAGGAACTGTATGATTTAAAACAAGTTCCAGGTGCATGGTATTATCGTCTTGATAGGTATCTTCAGCAATAAGGCTTCACTAAGGGGTCTACAGATAGAAATATATATATCCAAAAGCATAAAGATAATTTTTTTATATTTTTTTTTTATGTAGATGAAATCATATTTGGAAGCAATGAAGAATCTATGAGTCAAGGATTTTCATTAGTTATGCAACAAGAATTTGAAATGTATTTACTTTCTGAACTAGCATACTTTCTTGGTCTTCAAGTTCAACAAACAAAGAATGGTATCTTTCTCTCACAAACAGGGTGCCTCAAGGAGATTTTGAAGAAATACGGAATGGAAGACTGCAAGCATGTATGCACACCGTGTTAACAAGATGCAATCTTAGTTCACATGATGATTCTCCTTCAGTGAATCAACTAAAATACAGATCTATGATCAAAAACTTTATCTACCTTACAGGCACAAGAATAGATATTATGCATGCAGTTGGGATTGTTGGACAATTTCAAGCAAATCCTAAAGAAACTCATATCCATGTAGTCAAGAGAATATTCAAGTATTTACAATGAACACAAGATTTTGGTCTATGGTATCCCAAAGATGCAGATTTTGTACTTCATTCTAACACAGACGCAAATTGGGTAGGAAATATTGATGAACGAAAGAGTACTAGTGGAGGATCATTTTATTTGGGACCTTTCTTGGTATCATGGTTCAGCAAAAAACAAAGCTCCATCAATTTATCTACTCCTAAGGCAGAAGATCTTGGTGCTACATCTTGGTGTACTCAACTTCTATACATGATGTTGTTAGGTCCCTATAATACTAGTGTATCCCCTCATTGTTATTGTCAGTGTAGTGCCATTATTGTTATTGGTGTGCCCATGTAGTCCCATATTGTTGTTATTGTGCCCCATAGAAGCCCACAATTGTTATTGTTGTGCCCTTACATTATTATTGTTATGTTGGTTATGATTATATTGTGACCCCTTAAACTCCTATACATAGAAATGAGGTTTTTTCATTTGAATCATCGAAGAATGGTTCATTTGTGTAATGTAAAGGAGGTTTCCCACTCGAAGAGGCTAATTTTGAAGTTGTTGATCTATCTCTTCTTCTGTTTTGTGAGTTGGTTGCATAACATTTGGTATCAGAGCTTTGGATTCTATGGTTTCACTGCCTCAAACAGATCATTGTGGAATTTTCACTATAAATTTATTTCTACGAAGCTTCAAAAGCTGAAATTGAAACATTGTGGATTCGAAATCATGATGAACCTCATGTACGAATTTCATATTTTTTCTCGTTATATGTTCAGAGATATGATCTGAGGAAGTTAGGGTTTCTGCAAGCTCCATAATTCCATCTCAAATAGGTGACCTTGGAAAATTGTCATAACTTTCTCTCTGAGAATTAGATTTAAATTTTGTGAAACATGATAGAAATAGGATGGGATATAGTTTGTTGAGTATCTTTTTCAAGGCTCAAGGTCGAAACAGTGACACGTGTCACTCAATACAAGTTCTCTTTATTGAACTAGTATATAATCAGGTCACTGTGGGAGGTGGGAATAACTATTTATTGAAGAATCTGATCTCGATCAGACTTGTGGGATTGGAAAGAGGACTCAAAGGGATACCGTAGTATGAGATTTCAGACCTTGGAGATCTGAAATTACAGATATAAAACATATTCAATATCGAGCTCTTACCAAACGAAAAAAAAGGTGTGTATTTTTTTTAAATTGCATAACTTTTGTTTGAAAATCAGTTTGAAGTGATTCAAAGGGCATCGTGAAGAATCGATATCATTGTTTGATTTCAAAATGACTCAAATCAAGAAAATGGAAACATCTAGTAAGAAACCAGAAATCTCTACTATGATGCATGAAGAAGAATAAGAAATGCAACATGATATATCAAAATTAGGAGACCAAGTGCAACAAATTTCACTCTCACAAAGAGTAACCAAAAATGAAATGGAAGCTAAGATGGATGGTTATAAGAATAGCTTAAAATAATACATGGGAGGTTTGAAGGATTTTCATGAAAGCTAATATGTATGGCATGAAAACTAATATGGATGGTATAGAAGAAAAAATGAAAGGCAACATGGAAGATTTGAATAATGGTTAAAAGTAGATATGGAAGGTTTGAAAAAGTTGCTACAAGAAATGTATCCTAATGTTGAAAAGGTATTAGATGAAACTCGTGATGAGAACAAAAGAAATTTTAATCATGATTTCATAGACTCTAACATTGGAATGAAGACCCACCATATTCCAAAGCTCCATATGAGAAAGTTTGATGGTAATGATCCGGTAACATGGATACTACAAATGGAGCAATATTTTGATATTCATAATGTACAAAATGCAAAAAAGGTATGCATTAGAAATTTTTATTTGTAACCTAATCAGCTTGTTTGGTATCGATGGCTTTGTTCTCGTATACCACTTATCACTTGGTCAATTTTTACTAAGGAAATGATAGCACATTATGAGGATACAAAGAGAGACACCTTCTTTAGCCAATTGATAAATCTCAAACAAAAGTGTTGAATGGTAAAGCACATTAAGGACTTCCAAAAATTAAATATGAGGGTAAATGATACTAGAGGAGCATAGGATTGATGTCTTCTTAGAGAATTTAAAGGATAAAATCCAACATGAGGTTCACCTTCAGAAACCTGATTCATTGGAGAAGGCATTCAGGTTGGAAAGAAAAATTGAAAGAAAAATTATGGAAACAAGGAAGCCTACAACTCACAACTATAAATATGAAAGTCTTGCTACCCCTAGCCTTTCACAACCTGCAAGGTAGACAAGACAAATATTGGAAGAAAAAATAGCAAAAGGGCTTTGTTACAATTATAATATAAAATACACTAAAGGTCATAAGTGTGCCGAGGAGAAATTATTTTACATAGATTGTGAAGAGGAGGAGGAAAGGGAAATAGAAACATTAAAAGAAGTGGATATACACTAGGAACCAACCCCGAAGAAAGAAGAAATGAATCTGACCATATCTTGTAATGCATTGGCAGGAATTACCACTCCTCAAACTCTCAATATGGAAGGACATATCAAGAAGAAAAATGTAAAAGTGTTGATTGATTCAGGTTGTACCCATAATTTTATTCATTGTAAGATTATCAAGGAATTCAATTGCTTCATATATCTAGCACCAAAGTTTCAAGTGATGGTTGCAAATTGAGGAACCATAAATTTCTCTGGAAAGTGCCATAATATCAACCTATTCATGGGATAATATGGATTGAATATTCCAATGCTTTCCATTCCAATGGGTGGTGTTAATGTTGCACTAGGAGTCTAATGGTTACAATATTTGGGTATGATAGCTTTTAATTTTCAAGAACCATTCTTGAATTTTTTTTGGGAAGGAAAGGAAGTTGAATTAAGGGATATCGCAGGGAAACCAATAAATATAGCCAACTATAATGGAATGACAAAGATTCTAAAGAAAGAACAACGAGGCATAATTGTACAATTATGTTCACTAGAGGTTCAAACATCAAAATCATCTATTTCTCCATCTCTCCAAAAAGTATTTGATAATAATTCTAAGGCTCATGCACTAGAATATCACATAGAGCATCAGCAATAAGTTCTCCAACTCTTAAAGGATAACCTCACTTTGGCACAAAATAAAATGAAACAACAAGTAGATCAACATCGCAACGAAAGAAGTTTTGATGTAGCGGACTAGGTATTTTTACAGCTACAATCATACAAATAAATTTCCCTCAAGCAAGCTAAGAAGGATAATAAATTATCACCAAATTATTATGGTCCTCACAAGGTGTTGCAAAATATTAGTACAATGGCATACAAATTCGAGCTTCCTGGATCCTCCCGAGTGCACCTAGTTTTCCATGTTTTATGCTTCAATGAGGTTGTTATCACTGTAAAATTTCCTTAAATAATTTGGACAACTTACATGGTTTCTCAATTCTTGTATCAGTCATGGTCAAGTCATGGTGAAGTCATTTTTATGTTTTAGAGTCTAATTCATAGGGTTAGAGTCTCATGTCCATATTCAAATAAAGTTTCATAGCCTCATTCCATGTCCTAAAAGCCTCACCATGTGTTTTGACATCAGTTTGATTCCAAAGGATTCATGTTAGTATTGGTCTATTCTTTCCATGGTTGTTTCCGTGTCTAAGATCTATAAAAGAGTCTTGTTGGTATGGTCAAATAGGGTCAACACTCCGTTCATGCCCATCACTGGTCCCACATCACCTAAAATTCCACATGTCAAACTTGTGTGAAGGTTTTCATAGTTAAAAACTCACTCTAAGTGTTTTCGTAGCGCGCTACGAAACCCCTGTAGCAGCCTATTTTAGCAGAAAAACTGTTTTTACTAGTTAACTTACAGAAGCTTTCCTGAGCCGCTGAGAACTCCATTTTGCAAACTGAAAGCGGTTTTTCTTCCTAACCTTCTGCCCTACAAAAACCTCTTTCCGTTTCTTCAAATTCATTATGATCTGGGAGAAATTAAAGACCAAAGTTGCGCTACGAAACTGTTGTAGGTGCAGTTTTTCACAAACAGACCTTTCCTGTTTAACACCTATTTTTCAAAGACGTCTTCTGGGCAGTAGGAAAGGTATTTCAAAAATCCAAGAGAGATTTTTTTTCAGAACGGATTGCTTCAAAAACACCTCCTTCAGGTTTTCTAAATACGGTTTTTGGAAGAAGTTATGAGCTCTGTCCCAAGACCCATCTTTCAGCCAGAACAGAGCAAGGGACAGTCTCCTAGTTTCTAGGAACATCAAGGATCGATTCTGGATAGGTGGAGAAGTAGTTTAAAAAACCAAGTTAGGTTGTTGTTCTAGACATCCTGGACTACAAAAACCTCCTTCAGTTTCAAAAAATGTGTCATGGATGAGGAGAGAAAGGCTCTGTCCCACGTGCCGTTTTTAGGGATCCTAAACATAAAAACAGGGAAACATGTTCCCTAATTTCTAGGGTTTGTCTTCAGCAGTCAGATGACCACGTGGGAGGCTTCATCAAGTTCGACTTCATGGATTCTTAGGTGTCAAAGAATGTTTTAAATGTTTAAATAATGTTGTTGTAATCATGATGAAGAGATAGAATCCTAATTGTCTTAGGTCTCTAAAATTGCTAGTTAGCAGTGAGTTGTATTTATTAGTTAGTTTTAAATGTTAATAGGTGTCATCATAGCAAGGGGAATTTGACTTTACCTCATGCTAGAAGAGTAATCTCAATCAGGTAGAAGAGCTCTATAAATAAGAGAAAGAGCAATGTACAAAGGGTTGGAAATTTGATAACAGAAGTACTGTTTTAGCTTATGTAAAGACCATTTTCAGTAATATAAGTTGTCTGCTTTTCTTCTCAGGATTCATGAAGGATTTTCATGTTCAGAATGTGTGATTTGTTCTTTCCTTAATGTCTTTTACAATTGCGTAGATGTGTAATCACTCAGAATTCACTGATTTTTCTCTGACTTCCTGTATGCATGTATGAACTGTGGTTTTATATGAGTTGTGTTCTGAATATCTAAATGCTAAGTGCCCTGACTTCTATGTAAAGGCTGTGTCATAGTTTACTGAAGTATGATTGACTCCATAGGCCCAATGGAAACATATGTAATGTTTATCCAGCCATCAAATTTGTTAATGTTATTCCACAAGAGTTAGACATCTTATTTATAGTCAAAATCAATAACCCTTTGAGAGAGCCCTCTCAGGCTAAGGAGGCTAAGCCTTAGTCAAAAGATTGGTCTAAAATAGTTACTTGAAGTCTTCCTGGGCTGCAGCCTTCCAGGGTCTGATTTTGAGATAACATTTTGGTGCGTCTGCCGGGAGTCTGAAGCTTATTCTTTCCCGAACTCAAAAGGCTGAACTTCTGAAGGTAGAAGGAGATCAGACATCTTTTCGAGGCTGCAAATCTACCTTGGCGACTCCACACATCAAATAACAAATTGGAAGGTGACTCCACTGCTAGAAGATTAGTAGCATGATGAAGTTTTAAGATGAGTTCCACTGCAAGAATGAATGCCAGGTATGCTCCTATGAATCGGTCTCATATCCCTGGTTTTCCAAATCCTATGCAAAAGGTTGATTGGTTAGAGGATCTTCCAATATTCAAAGATGAAAAGAAAGACAATGCTGCTCTTCATTTGGTTAGGTTCCATATACATGTACGCAGTCTTAAGGTTCATTTCCCTGAAGATTGTCTCATGAAGATGTTTATGACCACTTTAGAAGGAAAAGCATGGTCTTGGTATAAAAGCTTGGAAAATGGTTCATTATATTCTCTTGCTAATTTCCACGATGCATTCTATGACATGTATAAAGAGTGGCATCCCTCCTTATTGTTGCTCAAAGATTGTTGTAGAGATTCTTTAAGTCTTATTCAGTACTTGGAGGATTGTTATGGTGATGATGAATTTATGGATGAAGAAATTTTAGAGGCTCTCCATAACAATGCATTTCAACACCAAGAAGAAAGTATAACATCTCATGAAATGCAGCATGAATATCAGTAGGGGTTTACTTATGAAAACCATGTTCAATCCTCTGATATTGATGTAGAGATGCAGCAGACTTGTCAGTCTTCAGATCATTATCAAAATGAACATGATTACAAACACCAAGAAGAAATGTTGGAAGAAATTTTTTATGACCCTCAGGCAAAGGAAAGGATTGTTCATTTTTTTAATTTCTTGCAGCAGCTTACACCAAAGAATGATGATAATAATGAGGAAAATTCCATTGTTTGTTGGAATGATTCAGAAAAGCAGTTGGATAGCTTGTCAAATAAATGTTGTGTAGTTGAGGATCAGTTGTTTGAAGATATAGA
>APFE030303711.1:49213-62732 GCA_000404065.3 Pinus taeda
CATCTTCGAAATGAATAGGATCATCAACATGACAATACAAGGCAAATAAGGAATTCATTCCTTCATCATAAATGTCACTTAAGTTTCTAAACGTTTTACCTCTTTCATTTCGTGTGCAAGTGCTTGAAGAAGCACTTGAATTTTCTCCTTGTGGTGTGCTTGAAGAAGCACTCTCATTTCTCCTCAAGGGTGTTGCTTGCTACCCTTGTGTTGGTGCTGCTATTTGGGGATGTATTTCAGCCATCTCCTCATCATCTTCATAATGAGACAAACAATTTTTAACATTCACTATTTTCTCTATGCTTCCATCCCAAGCTTCCTCCTCAATGAACTGAACATCTCTGCTCACAAAACATTTCTTGGTAGATGGGATATACAACCTGTAAGCTTTGGATTCCTCATTGTATCCAATGAAAATACATTTCTCCCCTTTGCTGTCCAACTTCCTCCTTGCTGATCTGGAATGTGTGCATAAGCCACACATCCAAAAATTTTCATGTGGGTGACTCCTTGCTTTCTCCCACTCCATGCTTCTTCCGGCACTCTATTCATCACTGCTTTTGTTGGACACCTGTTCAAAATTTATGCTGCACAATTTACAGCTTCAGTCCAATAATCATTTGGCAAATGCTTTGCCTTTAAGATGCTTCTCACCATATCCATGATTGTCCTGTTCTTCCTTTCAGCAACACCATTTTGCCGTGGGGTGTACCTTGCTGTGAATTGCTTATGAATTCCATTTTCTCTACAAAATCGTAGGAATTCCTTGGAGATATACTCACCTCCTCTTTCAGTTCTTAATACTTTGATATGCCGCCCACTTTGGTTTTCAACAAGTGCTTTGAAATTTTAGAATTTTTCAAACACTTCACTTTTGTTCTTAAGGAAATATACCAAAGTTTTTCTTGTAAAATCATCAATGAATATTAGAAAATATTGGTTGTCTGCTAGTGATGGAGTTTGCATCGGTCCACATACATCTGAGTGGACAATCTTTAAGGGTGCCTTTGCCCTTATGCTTTTCCTTGAAGGAAAGCTTTCTCTGTGTTGCTTCCCCAAGATGCAGCCTTCACAAAGGTTGTCTGGTTTCTCTATCAATGGTAATCCTCTTACCATTCCTTTTCTACTCAACAAATTAAGACCTCCAAAATTGAGATGTCCAAATCTCAAGTTCCACAACCAATTTTCATCCTTTGGCATGCTTTGGAAAGCCTCTTGGGTAACTGCTGCAATTATTTCTTTATTTTTCAAATCTGCCCTTATTCTGAGAGGGAACATCCTGTTCCTCGTCATCTTCACTTCAGCAATACATCTTTTGCTGGGTGCTATATCCATGATGGTGCATACATCATTCTTAAAAGAAAAAATTGTACCCCCTTATGATAAGTTGTCCAGATACTCCAAGGAGGTTACATCTCATCCAGGGACTATAGTAGACATCTGCTATTTGGTTTTCTTTCACCCTTCTTTGTAAATATTTTGACTTCTCCTTTTCCCATTAGCAAGAAATTTTGCTATTCAGTCCCAAGTTGTAACTTCTGATTTCACGTTTTGGATCTTAAGCAGAAAACAGGGCTATGTTTCTTGTCATATGGTTGCTGCAACCTGAGTCTAAAAACCATGTCTTCACTATTTGTTTCAGCCATGTTACAAGCTAACAACACATTATCTTGACTGATGTTTTCTCTAGTGACATTTGCACTTGGTTTATTACTCATATCATGCTGTTTCTTCCTACAATCATTGGCATAATGCCCATGTTTTTTCCAACAATAACATTGTACATTGGATTTATCATACCTTTGTCCTTGAGCATGACGTTGTCCTCTTTGTTGGCTGCTGCCTTGGCCTTGGTTCTGATTTGGATTGTTGCCTCTTCCTTTAGCATTCGCTGGGATGTTCCTTCCACTTCTGTTTTGGCTTCTGCCTCTTCCTCTCTTTTTTCCTCTGCCTTGACCTCTTCCTCTTCCAAAGGACATCTGGGTCTTGAAGGTTTGCTCTAGAGATGAGTTTTCATTTCTACTCAATCTCTGCTCATGTGTTATCAGTGATGCATGAAGTTCACCAACTAAAAAGTTTGAGAGATTCTTTGTTGGTGGTGACAATCACATCAAACTTTGACGGTAGGACCCTCAAAAGTTTCTCCACAATCCTCCTTTCTTCAAGAACTTCTCCATGAGTCCTCATTTGTGTGACCAAATCAATCACATGTATGAAGAATGAGTCAATGTTATCTGACTCCTTCACGCAAAGATTTTCAAAATCTCTCCTCAGCAACTGTAGTTTGCTGTCTTTACTTTCTCCGTGCCTTGATAGGCTGTCTTAAGGGTTTTCCATGTTTCTTTGGATGTCTTAGCTGCTGCTATCCTTGGAAACACACTCTGGTCCACTACTTGATACAAAAATACACAGGCTTTTCAATCCTTTTTCCTATTGCTCTTCAGCAGATCTTTCTCTGCCTGAGTTAACCTATTAAACTCATTTTCATCTGCTGGTTCTTCAAAACCATCTTCAACAAGTTCCCATAAATCTTGACAGGCAAACATGGCTCTCATGGTTATTGCCCAATAGTCATAGTTTTTCCCATTGAACTGTGGGAATTGAGGATTAAACATACCCATGTTGGTGCTGGTGCTGGCCATTCTAGCACTCTTTAACTATGATTCAAATAACTGACTGTGTTTTCTTTTTCTTAAGAATACTCACTGTTTCCTCAGCAGTAACACAAGAAACTAATTTGAGAAATACTTGGATCCTCTTCACTTTGCTGGAGAAACTAATTTGAGAAATACTTGGATCCTCTTCACTTTGCTGGAGAAGTTGCTGCAGCAAGAAACTCCTTCCTTCAGCTTCTTTGACACCTTCAAAGAGCCTGGAGCAAGCTCTGATACCACTGTTGGGGGTTTTACTGGTAAAATCCCAAAAACAAATTAACAAATTGCACACAAAGACAATGCCATGTTTTTCTTTCTCCGGGATCTTAGCACAGGGAAGCTTGAAATATTTCTGAGAATAGAGTATTACACACCCATAAAAGCCTTTATATTCATTAATAAAAGATTGATACAAAATTCATCCTCTTTCACTCAGAGGGATTCACCAAAAAAAATTCAACAACAAAAGTTACTCTGTCTCCTCGTGAGATTTTACGCTATGTTAAAATCTCATTTACATTTACTGCTGTAAAATAAACTTTTGCATATACTGCTGTAAAAATAAAAATCACATTATGCACTTTGCATATTACAAAAACTTCATCTTCATTTTTCTTTGCCTTCACCCTCGTATTGCTGTTCAGTTCATTTCATAAGTCCATTCTTACATTCACACTGTTGTGTGTGTTTTTCACCTGCACACTGCTTCCCCTGTTCTCTCTACTCGGGCTGCTGTGAGTTTCATTGCAAAATACAATTGGCCAAAAAAAAAAATACAATGCATTTTACTTGTTCAGTAAAACAAAAACTTACACCCATGAATTTAAAACAATATAATTAAAAACTATATGCTATGCCCATACCTATTTTAAATTCTCCATACCTCGTAGGAAATAAAAACATGAAAATTAAAAACTTTTACCAATACTCTATGAACACATTTAAATTGCTTATGTTTCACTGGTGGTCAACACTTTTTTTTTTTAAGCCACGTCAAATTCATTTGCTGGCAGCTTGATTGCAATCGACGGTGGATAATGAGGATAATGATGAACTCAATCGGACGGTTCAAAACAATATCGGGAGACCCTTTGTTACCGAACTTTAGTTTTGCTGAAAGTACATTTGACCCGTGGCAAAATATTATTGCATCGAGCGCGCTTGTACGAAAACCACCTTCACAACAAAAGCGGTCCGATGAGCTTTGATGGTTTTTGGGAATGGTTTTTTTTAAATCGCCGTTTTAATGCTGCTGCACGGCAAGTTGAAATTAATATTTCAACAGTTGCTACCATTCTGATGGAGAGGGGAACCAAGCTGTTTTTGGCTGGTGCAATTTGTGGGGACATTTTAGCCTCTGAGCCACGAGGGAAAACAAAAGAAAAGCTAAAATTTAGAGAACAAAAACTGAAACTGAAACTAATTGCAATTTGTTGGGAAAATTTAGCCTCTGACCACGAGGGAAAACAAAAGAAAATCTAAAATTTAAAGAACAAAAAATGAAACTGAAACTAATTGCATAAACACAACTGCAGAAAGAAACATTAACATATTACAACAGTAATTCCATGGATATCGATATGAAACCAAAAATGTTCATTACATTTAGCTGGTGAAATTAAACCCAAAATGTTGCATAACTGATATTCAGAAGGAGCCGTAGCCAACGTTGTGAGTCAATGCTGGAGTCACCGTATTCAAGTCGACCTGTAGCACTGCAGCTAGGCCAATTGTTTTTTAAAACAGAGTGAAAGCCCTAAGTGGTTGAGACACGTATCGATAGGGACGCGAGTTAAAATATGAGATATTAAAGTTGGGTCAAAGCTTTGGAGTTTGTTGAGGGTTTATAAACCCATTTTTCTGAAAAAGTTGCCGTCAAATTGAGCAGCCGTAAACAACATTTGCCTGGTTCTGAGACATGAGCGTGAAAAGGTAAGAGTAAAAAGCTCCGGTTCAAAAGATGATGCGAAAGTGTTACGATGAATGCATGTTAAAAATGTTTTTTAAAAAGGGTTTGAAAAAGCATGTGTGAAAAAGGGCTTATGACGTTATTAAAATGCCTCATTTGAATTTTTTTTGAAGATATTATTTCAAAAAAGATTTATTAAGAGGGGAAAGTTGGGTGATAAAATCTTTTTATTAAAAGGAGTATGGTATAAATGTTTATAAAAAAAATTGGGATTTTTTTCCAAGGTATTTTTGGAGAGGTTTTTTGAGAAAAGAAAAAAGGAAAAAGGTTTTTAATTGGTAAGATAATTTAGGGCTATGCAAAGTTTGTTTATTTGTAATTTTTTTTTGTTTTTTTTGTCAAACATGATAGCTTTTTGGTGAAGATTGTGCCTTACACGATCGCATATTGAAAATCATACTTTTTTGGGGGTGATATGGAAGATACCCTGATGCAATTAGCAAAGCAGCTATAAGAAAATGAATGACCACAGTGATGGGTCGCAAAACATGACTAAGAAAATGAATAAAAAAGAAGAGGCAAAGATCATTGCCATGGTTAGAGAGGTTTAGGCCGCAAACAAGGAACCAAGAAGTCTACCAGATGACAAAAAAGAAATTGAGGGTGATTGGTGTAGCTTTGATCTGTTACCACCTCCTATGTTTACAAGGTTGTGTAGGGTAGCAAAAGCTACAACTTCAAAGGAAGCATGGAAATTCCTGGAAGCAGAGTATGGTGCAAGGGAGAGTAACATCCAACATAAGGTTATGTCACAAGCAAAAAAGTCAGCTGCAGCTATGAGAGTAGATGAGCAAGACTCTGAGAGGAAAACAGAGCTTGGAGAATCCCACTCAAAAGTGGATGATGGTTGTCAAGACCATAAAATTGAAACACATTATGTAAACATAAATATGGATGAAGAAGATGCAACAAAGATTGTAGAGGGAGAAGTAGGAACCTTTGTGTGTGAAACAAGGCAAGAGAATATAAATGCTCAAGGAATCCATTGTAACGTGGATGATATAGATGGTGAATCTCACTTTGATGAGACACATGTGGATGATAACTGAAAATTTATATGTGAATTGGTGAATCCAGCCACCGTTGATGGATTTGGTGAAGTTGAAATTGACAATGAGCACATGCATGCTTAGATATCCCACCATAGGGTGGATGAACATTAGATTGATGATATGTTTGGTTTCTTTTTTGAAACGGGGATTGATTATTACAATATAGTAAGTGTAATGTTTGATGAAACATTAAAGATTGAAGCTGCCAATGTAGCAGTAAGATATGAAGTAGTTGGAACTGCTCGTGAAGAAAAATGTCATCTAGCAGTAGTTGATGATCAAGAACACGATAAAGTGATTGAAGAGTTTTTTATGAGAATATCCACTAATAGCATAATAGTGGAAGACAATTTCCATGCAGTTGAAAAGAAGGAAGAGGTAGAGCACGAAGCTCTTACTAAAGAGTATATTAAAGATATTTTTAACATTGTTTTTGAATATGCAGGTATTCAAAATAACATGGGAGTAGAAGTTAAAAGAAAGGTTGTTAATAAATATGATGCAGATTTAAGCTCATTGAAGAATTGATTCGGAAACCAATAAAATGAATTGATTTGAGTATTAAAACAATAGTTGGAATAAAAGAATTGAATGGAATGGTGAATTATGATATTGAATATGAAAATTACAGGAAAAAGTAGCAGTACCTAATGATGAAAGTGAAAATAATGATATGAATGTTTCTAAAGGCAAAGATGAATGCATTGAAACCATTTTTTAGCAATGGATTCAAGAAAAGATAACATTTGGCTATCAAGAAATATGGCAAAAAGAAAGTCATGAATATGAAGAGCAAAGAAGACAGTTTGAAGATGCAATGTTGTGGCAACAGTTCATAGTTGAACGAATATTTGAAAAGGAAGGTGTAGAAGACATGATCCTATTATTTTTCAGAACAAGTTCAAAACAAGTCAAAGAAAAAATGCAACGACAACAAGTCAATAACGCTTACAACAAGAAAGGTCAATAGAGAATGAAGAAATTTCGAGGATATAGAATCTGGAAGCAGAGAAAAAAAAAATGCAAAATTGTAAAATTCTAGAGTCATTGTAAGCCTAGTTGAGACATAGACCAGCATGCATGTTTGCGTGATAGGTAAGTCATGTTGAGTCAAATGGCCGTAATTAAGCGGGTATGTTAGAAATAGTAATTACTCCCGCATGTGGAGTTGGCTAAACATAGAGAATCAGTGAACTAAGTGATTGAGTGATTGAGTGTTTGAGTGTAGAGTCAAGTCGAGTTAAGTGATAAATGACTTTTAGTGTGTGGTTGCATGTCAATATATTTTAGGCAATTAACTAGTTGGAAAAGGTCAAATACCATTCACCCTGTTCATTGTAAGGATCATGTTTTGTGTGATCAATAGAAGAGTTGCAACCCCTATTTTGTGTGTAAATTCATGCTTTGTCTTCTCCGCCTTTCCAACAACTTAATCGAGAAGAAATCCACTTGAGGATATTCTTTGCACGATGAATGACTACGTGCCTATTTTTTTAGTGTATTGTTAGAGCATAAGAGCTCTGGTCCGACTTGATAGTGAGTACAGACTAGAGGAATCGTTGTTTGGAGAGCGTGTTATTAGTGTCGCAAGCATAGATATAACAAAGGGGAGAGACTATCTTCTTAATAGAACTCGTTGCATGTGAGGGGAGTTACTGCATCTATGTTGGAGAATATGAGGTGTTCGTTTGCTGTGGGAGTGTCGTGCGACTCAAAGAGTTCACTTGCATGGGCCGAGTTGACTTGTGTTAGACATTGTGGAGTTCTACATCAGACGAGTGAAGGGCCTGAGTCTGGCTAGTTGACCGTGGTGCGTCTTCTATCAGATAGATGCCACTGTGAGGAAAGGGTGTGGTTCTTATGAATGTGTGCAAATAAATCATTGGAGCTACGCTAGACAGTCATCTAGTGAAGCCAGTGGAGGTGTTTGAGTGGCCTCGGGGTGGTGGGAAGCCATAACAACATGATTGTTGTTATTGTCGGAGTGATTGAAGAGCTGGAGCTTTTGATCAATGCAATCGTCGTTCATCGTGAAACATAATTGCACTTGGGGCTAATCTTGGTGCCCATTGTGGGGCTAAACTTGGTGTCCATTGTGAACTAAGATGAGTTGAATAACCAACGTGCTAATTTTGGAGAGTGTGGAAACGTGCACTGTGCGAATTATGGAGCGAAAAGAAAAATTCCTGTGTTTTTCGACCTGCTATCGTTGTGGAGGCACATGAGTCATTCAAAATGCAACTTATTTTTTTGAGTATCTTTTTTAATTACCCATCATTGGTATCTCACCAATGCTTGTAATTATTTGTTCAACATTGGAGCTTTTGGATTTATTGGCTATTGAGGTGAGAAAGACTTATTGTAGCATGTCGAAGAGTTTGACTCTACCATTGATTTCCATCACGTTGAATTAAATTTCTACAGAAAGGCAAGTGGGAGCTAAGTTTGTGTTGGTGCGGTGAGTGTGGAGTGTGCAGTTGTAGCCTATGACCAGTACATGTGAGAGAGGCCACCTAGAGAAGTGATCCTTTGTGGAGAAATGCATGGCGTGCTAGTGGGAGACTAAATATAAAGAACCATCACGATAGTGGTCAGGTCATCTCTATAGTGTCTTGTTTCATGATGATCTGTGGGTAGAACTGTTATCGAGCACAAGGATGTCGAGAATGTAATTTGGAGAGATTGTAGTATGTTAAAGGTTACTACTCAGTTGACATTGTTGTTACACAAGGTTGTTGTCGATACTAGGTTGACCTGCTGTGACACACTATAAAGCCGCAAATTCAGGAGTGTTAAATAGTGCAGTCTGGAGCAGTGCGCTTGGAAGTTCCATTTGTATTGGATCGTCGATATTGGTGTGTTTCTTGCTATTAGAGAACGCTCACACATAACTGGACACGAAACAAACACTGACACATAACTGGACACGGAACACCCAATTTGTTCATTCAATTACGAAAGATGGGTTTTTGTACACAATGGAGAACTTTCTCAATTATAGTCGTTGGTGGCTTCTTCACGATGCTACATGAAGTCTCTAGAAGACTCGAGACCATCTCTTGAACACTTGAAACTTTCTCCTAAATTGTCCATAAGACTCAAGACCATCTCTTGAACTCTCAAAACTTCCTCCTGAATTCTCCAGAGGACTCAAGATCATCTCTTGAACTCTCGAAACATCCTCCTAAATTCTCGAGAAGGAACTAGAGTGTGCATTAAATGCAAACAATGGTTGGAATTATTAATGTTTTCCAACACTCCCCCTTAATTCCAACCATATGAAAAAAATACTATATCACAATACATAAGACACTGTAAATATACTCTTATTTGACATGCCTGCTAGTCTAAGTCTCAGCTAGGCTTACAACATAATATGGATTTTCTATAACACATAACTTACTTCTACAAAACTCATATTTTTCCTTCCCAACAGGCTTAGTGAATATGTGAGCTACATTCTCATTTGTATTACAATATGTTATGTCAATTTCTTGTGATTGGACCTTTTTTCTTACAAAATGATATTGTGTGTCTATATGCTTTGACCTTTCATGACATACATGATTGTTCCCGAGTTTGATGGTACTTTGATTATCACATATGATCACTGTAGGTTCTTGTTTACCTTCACGAACATCTTCAAGTATTCTTCCATATAGCTTCATAGGTGGCACTACATAATTCTTGATACTCTACTTGAATTGATGACAAGGAAACTGTTGCATGTTTCTTACTGCTCCATAATATAGCTCTTGATCCTATATTGAATACATATCCAATGGTGGATTTCCTGTCATCTCGACTTCCGACCAAGTCAAAGTTAGTATGATATGTAAATTCAACATTACAAGTATTAGTATATTCAATACCAAAATTGATAGTTTCCTTTAAATATTAAAGGACACTTTTTGCAACAATTCAATGGGTTTCATGAGGCTTAGCCATGAATTGACTAATTATGCTTACTGCATAAGAAATGTCTGGTCTAGTGGTAGTAAGATAATTCAAACTTCCCATTAATTTTTGATATAATGTTTCAATCACTTCTTTTGTTTCGTCTTCACTTCTCAATTTGATATTTTGTTCAAATGGAGTACTCACTACTTTACATTCATTCATATGAAATCTCTTTAGTACTTTATTCGTATATTTTCTTTGTGTGATTAAGGTCCTTCCATCATCTCTCTATACATCAAGATCTAGACAATAGTGCATCTGACCAAGATCTTTCATCTCAAATTCCCATGACAACTTCATTTTTATATCTTTAATCAATTTATCAACGCTCCTTGTTATTATTAGATCATAAACATATATAGAGAGTAATGCTATATCCCCATTCTTATATGTATTGACATACAAATTAGGATCATTTTGCTTTTGTTAAATCCTTGCTGAAAGAAGAATTTGTTGATTTTCTCATACCGAGATTTTCGTGCCTATTTTAGTCCATATAAGGTCTTTTTTAACTTCCATACAAGATGTTCTTATCCCTTCTTTACAAATCCTTTTGGTTGAACAAGATAAATCTCTTGTTTGAAGTCACCATTTAAAAAACTTGACTTCACATCTAATCGATGTAGCTTCCAATCATATTTAGTTGCTAGTGCTATCATTATTTTAATTGTATTCATTTTTGGAAATAGAGAAAAGGTATCTTCATAATCTATACCTTCTTTTTATGAATAACCTTTTGCAACCAATCTTTCTTTATACTTGTCTATTCTACCATCTACATTAAATTTGTCTTGTACAACCATTTTGATCCTATAGGAACTTAATTTTCACGTAATTTTGTTAATTCCCAAGTTTCATTTTTCATTATAAATTCATATTCTTCTTTCATAGCTTCCATCTATTCTTTACGATTTTTAGCTTGTTCATAGTTTAAAGGCTAGAAAGCAATCATTACTTGAGATATTAAAGCATAATCTTTATACCTAATAAGGGTTTGAATATGTCATGCTGACCTTATTAGAGGTTCATTACACTGTGGAGTACCCTCTCCTCTTCTTGTTATCTATGGGGTGCCTTCATCACTTCTTTATGGACTTTGACTCCTTGACATGTCTTCTGGAATGCCCACGTGTTATTGAGCTTGAGTTGATTCCACAACTTCTTCTTATTTCTTAAAGTTGTCATAAGTAGGTTGCCATACATTATGCTCATATTGTTTTCTTTGTTTATCTGCATGCTCATGAAATATAACATCTCTACTTGCATAGACCTTGTGAGTACTTGGATCGTACATTTTACATGCTTTTTGATGAGTACAATATCCAATAAAAATGCATTTGATGGCTTTGGTATCTAACTTTCTCCTATCCTCTTTAGGAATATGAGAAAAGGCCTTGCATCCAAATATCCTTAAATGACTAACTTTAGGTTTAAAACCATAAAATGATTCAAATGGTGTTTTGTGCTAAGATACTTAGTAGGGCTTCTATTTTTAAGATATCCAACTATATTAATGGCTTCAACCCAAAAACTATTATAAATTCCTTTACTTTTTAACATACTACGAGAAGATTCAACTAATGTTCTATTCTTTCTCTCAGCTACATTATATTAAGGTGTATACTGTAAATTGTTGCATATTTCTATTTTCTTTGCAATATTTGATAAAAGCCCCAAAGTGTACTCACCACCTATTATATGGGAATAGTGTCTACACAGATGCTGCTATTCCCACTAACATGGGTGGCTATCTTAGAAACAAAAAATCAAAGTATACTATTGATTCCTTTTATGAAAATAGATGAGAGGAGAACCAAGAGGGCTAACCTGAGTCTTGCGCTCAATTTCCTCCCTTTCTTGATAGAGTTTTGCCACTTGCTCTTTGTCTTCTTAGCTTCAAAAGGACTTGTAGAATCGCAGCAACATACTACTATGCAAGAAACAAGGATCTAAGTTAATAAATAATGCAGGATTAGATGTACATTAACCATATACAAGCATATATAAACAAGTACACCAGAATATGGAAGGAAATCAGAATAGCTTTATTCAGATAAAAATTAGCAAGAGGATTACAATCATGAGCTCTCACCCAGCATCATCCTATAGCTAAGAAGCCCTTCTTCACGTCAAGCAAAGCAAAATCACCCAAAACTATGAATGTACACCAGAATACCAACAGCACTTCTCTATAAGTTACAAAATTCCAGCCTTTGGATCTTTGTGATGAGGGATCCATATATAGATGATTATAGAGAGGTGAGTCATGTTTTTGGTTCTTGATTAGTGTCTTCTCTCTAATAGTTCCTGCTTCCACTTGGAGAATGATGATCTCTCACTCATCCCTGGTCGAAAATGGAGTGGCAAGTGTCAGAGGGGAAGCTTTTGGAAGATTCCAAGATCTTCCACCTTGCATTTTTGTCCCTGCCATTTGTCCATTCCCGACCATCGCACCCTACAGAGGAGAAAAACAGTATGCATCACACCCTGTACATTGGGAAGGTGATATGCATCACACCCTCTGCATGGATCTTTCAGTATGGTCCAGTTTTAACCATTTATGAGCAGTTTTCAGTGGAATACTTCTGAAAGATGATGTAATACGTTGACCTTATTTCTTTAGGAAATGAAGCAACAGTTTTAGGGACTTAAGAGCCCTCAGTTTTTGGACATTTGTGATTGGGGTTGAAGTGCCGAAAAATGTCTATAACAGTTGCCCCCTAAAGCATGAGGTCGTTAATATTTTTTGATGTTGGGTGAAATGCTTTACTATGAGGATCTGAAGCTTTTTTGAGCTGGGAGGCGACCTGTAATAAGATACAATACAATACATTATTTGACAACATTTTTTCATGATCTAGCTGAGACGGGCATTCCCATGCTCAGCTTTATAAATTCATTTTTCATGTACATAGGCCAGACGATCGTCTGTGTGACAGATTGATGATATGGACACATCATCCTTTGATTTGGATTATCATCTGTTCGACAATGATGTACACTGGATGTTTTTATATTCCTGAATATATTGCAGCCCGGATGGATGAAACTAGATCTGAGGTCTTCAAACTCGGACAATCTTCACTCGAGTACAAGTCGATCCATGTGAAAAAATGTTTTGGAGTCGAGCATGGAAAGACATCGCCTGATTACCAGCCAATGATGTAAGTTGTTAACAGGCGCGAGACGAATCACCAATAATGAAAATGACCCTCAAGGTACTATAGTAAAATTTACGTGGTGTGAAAAAAAGGACTTGGCATCAAACACCACGCAAAATCTCTCGGTCGAAGGCCATTAATGTAAACCTGTCATCGAAAGTGAGAAACTTGCCATTAAGGCATGCAAGCTTCAAAGTACTGAAAGGATTGTTCCTAAGTCAACTTCTTGGATAATGAGCGGATTTCGACAAGACGTGACCCGTCATAGGAGGGCCTTAATGAATCTCTCATCAATGACACGGAACGAAGAAAATGATTTTGGACGTGAAAACAAACTGACGATATGGGGTTTAGGGTGGCAGTCATGAAGGAATGAAGCATGAATGTGTTGCAGTGGGTGAGACACATGTGAATTGTCTGAAGGAATTCTCTTGAACATATCGGCGACACTGACAATGGATTGGTAGCGTTAACCCCAGAGATGGATGGCATGATGGACCAATGGTGAAGACCAGTGAACGGAACAACCCAACCCGACATGGATGCGGAAGGAAAGTGTCATGTTCAAGAGCGACTTGCTACCAATAAAGTTTCTTCTTGTTTTCTTCCCAATTTTCCCCAGTCATTGCTGACCAGTACCTCTTATTTTTGTCAAGCTTGAGGAGGATAACATATGCTTGTTCTATAATCCGCCCTTCAGGCAAACCTGTCGCTATATTTTAG